>JAECUM010031230.1:0-36017 GCA_016617855.1 Megalonaias nervosa
TCCACTAACGGAAAGGGCAAAGGAAATTTCAGCACTTGTGACTCCAGATGGACTCTATCAATATAAAGTAATGCCGTTCGGGATGAAGGGTTCTCCAAGTAGGTTTGAACGTTTGATGAATATGATTACCTCCGGTCTAGATAATTGTGATGCTTACATCGATGATGTCATCATCTACAACGACACCTGGAAAGAACATCTAGCCACGATTCGGAAATTCTTTGAAAGACTCACTGATGCAAATTTGACAATCAATTTATATAAAAGTGAATTTTGCCGTGCTTGTGTAACTTTTCTAGGACATATTGTGGGCATGATCAAGTTAAACCTATAGATGCTAAGGTCAAGGCTATCTCTGATTTCCCTGTGCCTGTCAGTAAAAAGCAACTGATGCGATTTTTGGGTATGGCCTGATACTTGAGATTTGTTCCAATTTTTCTAATATTGCTGAACCCCTGACAAACTTGTTGTGTATGAAAACAAGTTTCTTTGGACTGAAAAATGTCAGGAGGCTTTTGATAGGTTAAAAGCCATACTCAAAAGTGCGCCGGTTCTTACAGCTCCAAATTTCAATCTTTTAAATTATCTGTTGATGCAAGCGATGTTGGGGTTTGAGCAGTATTGATTCAAGAAGATAGAAATGTGTTGATCACCCAGTGTGCTGTTGCTCTAAGAAATTAAATAAGCACCAAAGAAATTACTCAACAATCGAGAAGGAATGTTTTAGTTTTAATACTGGCATTACAACATTTTGAAGTTTACATTAGTTCAGCCCCTTCTCCGGTTGTTGTGTATAGTGATCACAACCCCCTCACTTTCATCGACAAGATGAAAAATAAAAATCAAAGATTATTAAGGCGGAGTTTGTTTTTACAAGAATATAATCTTGACATCAGGCACATCAAAGGAAAAGACAATTTGATTGCGGATGCACTTTCCCGTGTATAGAAATATTATTTCCTGTACACTTTGTATAATTCATAAGAGTTTTCTTATGTAATTTTGTTTTTACCTCATGTATAATTTACATATGGTAAAAAGAAAGCTTTATTATATAAATCTTTCTTTTTTATGGGGGGAAGTGTTACGAATATGTAATTAAATTACTTATGTATTAGTTTTAAATTCTTTTTTTTTTTTTTTGTTTCATTACATTTTATTGTAACGATTATTTTCACGGAATTTGATATTTTTGAAAAAATATCAGTCTGATTAGAACGTAAAAGTATGACTTAAGCACTAGTTTTAGCTTACTTTGGTTCATAGATTTTGTAAACACTACGCGAAAATGATTGGCTATTACCAAGGTCATTTTCGGCCCACGTGTTAGCTGAATTGTAAACAGGCTTTCTTTTATATTTCTCCAGCGTGAGAATCTGATTCTTAGATAGGGCTATTCTTGCATATTTATAAAAGTTCTGGGAGAAAGATATTCAGTGGAAATTTATTCTGGAATTCTAAACGGAAACATTATAAACTGTGATTTAATCAAGAATCTGTTGGCAACAGCACAACGACCTGATCTGACGTCATCACCTCCATACTGGAATTTCATCGAGATTCGAACCTGGCTTCAATTAGAACTGTTTAGTAATAGAACTAATATTTTTCAATCCTAATATTAAATTTTGGGTTATATTCACAAACCGTAAGTCCTATTTCATATTTTTATGTTGTTTTCTAGGGAAATAAATCATTTTTGTTAAATTTACAAAGCTTGTTGGCTTCACTCTTTTCTTTTGTTACGTTTGTACGAGCCTACACGTAACACATATCAATAAAGGCCTAGCAGATAATATTTAAATTTGCATTTCATTGCCTGAGGATTTAAAACAACACGTCATCAGACACATTAGGTTTCGCAAGGCGCCCCCAAGAAACCATGTTAATTTTCAGTCAGTCTCTATTACACTTATTAATCTTGACACGCATTAATTTTCGATATCGAAAAACTGAGTATTAAATAAAAGTTTAGTTTTGTTTTCTTCTTTTTCTTCTTTTACAAGATAGCACTAGTGTATTGTGCTGAATGAATCCTTACTCTCTCATTGCGAAAAAAAGAATTTACCAGGTATTCAATGTGATCGACTGGTAATTAGTCGCACTTCTCAAAATACAACCACTATCTACTTAGGGATAGAATTAGCAGCAATATACATGGTATATGTTCACAAGTATATTCCAGTTGAATATGAATGAGTACTTAATTTTGAAATCGTGAAATCCTAAAATGCTTTTATAAAATCTCTTGACAACTGTTCTTTATATGGAAATAGAAAACACTTGTCAATGCATTGAACCTATGTGAAGGGTGATGCACAGTGACTTCGATGAGAAATACATACATTGATAACACAGTTTCAATAGATCATAGATGGAAAGACACTGATCTAGCTTATGTTTTGATGCAAATATATTAGACATGTCAACCGAAAGAAATAATGTTATAGAATCACTTTTGATTTAAATTATTTCACGGTGTGCAATTGTCTGACGTCAGCGGTACTTGTGTATGATCTTTGCACGTGCTGATTGAGTTCGTTATTTTTTTTTATAAAAGAGAAACACTACAGAATAAAAAAAAAAGCATCTTTGTATATGTATTTGGTATACAACTTGTTTACCTGGTATACGATTAAGTAAAAATAACAATGTTGCACAGTTTGCTGTTTCAATCGGTAAAATAAAACGATGGTTAAAACTCTTCCAGGTGATATAGAAAACATTTATACATAGCAAACTAAATGTTATACCTATAGTCCATACTTTGCCGTTAGTATCCGTACTGTTACTTGTGGTGTTATACCTATAGTCCATACTTTGCCGTTAGTATCCATACGGAAATATACGGGGTTATACCTTTAGTCCATACTTTGCCGTTAGTATCCGTACTGATACTTGTGGTGTTGTACCTATAGTCCGTACTTTGCAGTTAGTATCCGTACTGATACTTGTGGTGTTATACCTATAGTCCATACTTTGCCGTTAGTATCCGTACGGAAATATACGGGGTTATACATATAGTCCATACTTTACGTTATTATTCATACGGAAATATGCGAAAGTTATAGATGTAAGTAAAAGCGACATATCCTTCAACAATATTTCAAGAACTTCTTTCCAGCCCCTCATATTATTTACAGAAAGAAACTAAGTAGGCACACTATTTTTGATTATGTCAAGAATTTGCGCATTCTCCATATTTATTTGCTTATGTGCACTTATTTAACAGAGAGCACACGTAGGCACTGTAAACCAATGTGCTGATACATAAACAAACAGACACACATACATGTACCTTGTTCCTGTCGCGATTTCACCTGTAAACTATTCCGCTGTGAAGAGTTGCCACTGGTTAGCCTGGTGCTGCCGTGACGTTGTCTGGAATTCTTACGTAATAGGGAATTGTGTTGGATTGGAATGTGGTTTTCCCCTGGTAAAGATTCTACGGTGTCATCCTCATCAGTGTGAACGTCCGTAGATTGATTCTCGTGTGGATGATCTTCAGCGTGATTTTCGACCATGTGGTTAACAGCATTGCCGCTTCCCAATCTACTGCAGAACACGGCGTAATCCACAAATGGATGAGGATCTGAAACCAGAAGAATATATAAAATGACAAACTTTTAAAATTACCGATCTATATAACTGTATAATTTTACTACCGGTTACTTGGTATTTATATTGTTATGTATTTTAAGTTATATTGTGTGTTTAACTTTTGTCCATGATTGTAAGTTATAAACAGATGTTTACAAAACATTTGAATTCAAGGCCAGTCTTGTTTAAAAGTAGACTAGAGTTTTTCGTTGGAGTGCTTCACATTCTATTACGTTATAGGTCAAGTGAAAATGTGTATAATTCATTCCTGTATAGTCAGTTTTAGGATTCATCTGTGATCTGACTTTATAGATGTGTTATTTCAAATATTCACTGGAATTACTAAAGTGCTCATTGGCTTTTGAATTAATACATTACTTTGGATTTTTGTGAACTCATTCAAAGACATTCTGGCTTGCGTCATTTTGTTATACCTGGACATCAATGACTACTGGAATTCATTCGGAGCATTCTATATTTTGGACTTGTGATAGGATATGAAGGATTATTTGGAACTTAATTCACATTATTGTTTGAATTTTCATTTGTATTGAAGTAAACAAATAGCTTGTTGATTTTACTTAAATTGTTGGTTACATTTTCTTTCTGCTACATATTTTAAGACATCGACTCGAAACAATGTTTTCGAGGTAGCATCAACGGAAATGCTATAAATCAAGATTATGAGGGTACTTCATAAATCTGGGCTGCTATTTCCGATATTTGGCTAAAATCGACATAAGCAGAATGAGTTCGGCCTCGAAGCATGAAACAAAAGACTGATGCATTGTGGTTGTTCTCTCCCATGCAGCCTTGCTGGTAGCTGTATCTATATGTTGTACAGGCAAAGTGTCAGCTCTTTAGCCATAAGATCCAATACTATGGACGCTTCTGTGCCAAGAATGAAATCTTTCTGGTTTAGATTTAAACATTTTTTGGCTGACATAGATGATACACGCTGTTTCTTTCTTTACAGAGCAAACTTTTTCCGATAACGAGGTATGCATGTAAGACAATATTGGACCGATGGCGCCAAATGCGTAATAAAGTTAAGTACTTGTTATTGGTGTATAAAGAAGGTAAACAAACAAGAGACGAAGTCATCTATATTCCTCGCCCAGACAATGGCGTCGTGATTCGAAAGGAAAGTATGAATAATAAATGGTAGGATGGACAGATGATTATAAACACTGAAATTATGAAAAGGAAGAATTCCAACAGAAGGCACATCTTTAACACGAATCTGAGATGTACATACGTTTTATAGAAACATGCTGTTTAATTTGGGGTTTTTGGAATGGATGTACAGACCGACAAAGAAAGGCCTTAAACAAACTTATTGCTCTTGAAGAATTAGTAATGACAAAAGACAGATTAAGACCAAAAGTCTAATAGCTGCATACAATTTTATAGTTCTATTTCGAACGATTCTGGAGTTTGCTCCAGAATGAATGCCAGAATAAATAATGGACTGTTGAACAGAAAAACACATGAAAACGAGGAATATATTGAAACGGAATAAAAATGTGAACCGCAAAGAGCATATTTGCACCACTATTCAACTTCATGTAGAGACACGTTAAATGGGTTTAAAAGTTTTCCCCGGAAATGAAAGCTTGGATGGATAGGTAGACAAACAGACTAAACATAAACAAAGCATGAAATGAAGAATTGGCCATAGCAAAGGCCACACACCAACCACTGGTTTAATATGAGTACCAAGTTTCATTGAGATACACTGGATGGTTACGGAGTTATCTTGCAGAATCGAAAGTGTCACGTTCACCATGGAGATAATAATAGGCACGACAACAAACATCGGAGCTTCAAATCGAATAAGTTAGGTATAATGTTATCATTCACGAAGGAAAAGTTCTTTTATCAA
Organism: Megalonaias nervosa; assembly: GCA_016617855.1. Lineage (NCBI taxonomy): Eukaryota > Metazoa > Mollusca > Bivalvia > Unionida > Unionidae > Megalonaias > Megalonaias nervosa. Next base: position 5,486 of record JAECUM010031230.1, read on the forward strand.
TGAAAAGAGTAGAAGCATTGATGTGATCTTACGCTATGGAACAGCCAACTAAAACTTCAACCAGTAGTGTGAAACCCTGTTGCAAAAGGACCAGAAATAATTCAAACAGCGTCTCGGATGAGGACATTCGTCCGAGTGAGGGAAATTGGCTAAGATTTTTATCATTGAACTCAACCATGAAAACTAAATATTAATCAATCTATCGCTTTTTTAATGGTTAAAACACTTTTGGTCTTTAATGGAGAGCAAAGAAGTGTAAAGAGTTCAGTTCGGGTCAATTACTTATAGAATACTTGCAACGCTCACACTGACAATCAGCATCGATCAAGCGATTTGTTGGGTTTCCGATTAAGATATGTCAACACAAATATCTAAACTCGTCAAGAGGTGTTGTTCAATCTAGAAATTTGGTGACTGCAGTAAGGCTGATATCCTCAAATATCACAGCTCTCAGGACGTCTCTCAAGGGAAATGATTCAGTATTTGCCGTCATGGCAAGTTGCTCATTTAATACTAATTCACTTTGTCTACATCAATCAAAGCCGGATTCTTTAATATCCCAGTCGACCATTTCATTCCTAATCTTTTGTGGTGTTTCAGCTGCCAGAAATATGACCACCACAAGGATGGCTGCAAGATGAAACCAGTCTGTCCCAGTAGCGGGTAGGAATTTAACGATGGACTGTCCTATTCAGAAAAAATGTCTGGTGTAAATTACCAGGTACTGTCCAGTACTCCAGAGGTTGCCCTAAGTGGAGACTAGAGAATGAGAAAGAAGAGAAAGGCATAACGTTTCCTAAGGCTAGGACATGTGTGGAAACTACAGCTTCACTTAACACAGTTTGCATGGAATTCATTCACCAGCACAGCTAAGGTGGAGAATAAATCTGCCACAAATAATGCCCGTATCCAGACAGCCATTACACGGCCAGAAGGTCAAATCAATTTCACCGTTTTGACGCCACAAAAACCGTGCTAGCAGCCATCCAAATGTAAAGCGAAGATAACTACAAGAATTAGCGTGACAGTGTAGCAATTAATAAACCGAAGGCTACCAACGAAACACCACCTAAATCCAGCCTAAGAAAAGAGTAGTAAACCTTGGCACCTGTGGTAAAATAATCATTGCATCACATAAGATCCCAAACTCTACCACCGATAATCCGGTTAGATCTGGCTCACTAAAAAGCAGATGACTGGCGCTGCTGAAAATGCAGAAAGCAGTGGATCCAATATCCATATTGTTATGTATATTTAATTTATATTGTGTGCTTAACTTTTGTCCACGATTGTACATTGTCGATAGAATGTGTACATAGCTAACTTTTTGACAATGACTGTAAGATGAAAATAGAATGCTTACAAAGTATTTGAGTTCAGAACATTCTAGGCCCAGTCCTGTTTACAATAGACTAGACTTTTACGTTTGAATGATTCATGTCTAGGTCAAGCAAAATTATATATAAATCGATCGGCATCCGTCCGTCTTCGGGAGACGATGGCGTAGCTTCTGGTTGGGTGTCCTATCTGCACCTTCGCGAGTGGCTGAAGAGTCCGACCCTAGAGTGACAGTCGCTGTTGTACTTGCTGCAGTTGAACGTCGATGCTTGTTGAGGCTGTTGTTGTTTCGCCTTCCTCCTGGCTCTCTTAGCAGCGAGGGTTGTGTTTCTCGCTGCCTCGGCTTTCTGAAGGCCCTGACTGACAGCAAGGCACCAGGCGGAGCGGTCGTTAGCACAGCTCTCCCAGTCGTTGACGTTGATGTTGGCCGTCTTCATGTCCTTCTTGCAGACATCTTTGTAACGCAGACGTGACCGTCCAGTCAGTCGTGCGCCTTCTGCTAGCTCGCCGTATAGCAGGTCCTTGGGAATGCGGCCTGGGTCCATTCTCTTGACGTGGCCGAGCCAGCGTTCCAGAACCTCTGTGGTGAGTACTTTGTCCTGCCACTGAATGCGCAGAATGCGCCGCAGGCATCTCAGATGGAAGATGTTGAGTTTCCTCTCGTGGCTCGCATAGGTGGTCCATGCCTCGCTGCTGTATAGGAGTGTGCTGAGTACACAGGCCTGGTGGACGCACAGTTTGGTCTTCTCAGTGAGGTTGGGGTTGTTCCAGACCCTCTGGTTCAGTCTGGCCATAACTGCTGATGCCCTGGCGATCCTGCCGTTCACCTCAGCATCAATGGAGAGCGAGCTAGAGATGGTGGACCCGAGGTATGTGAAGTTCTCAACAACTTCCAGGTTGTACCCATCGATGGCGATGGTGGGAGGGGAGTCTGCGTCCTGTGCCATGACGTTCGTCTTCTTCAGACTGATGGTCAGTCCAAACTCCTTGCGGGAGTGGGAGAGGAGACATACCAGCTGATGCAGTGCATCTTCCGTGTGTGATGTCAAGGCTGCATCGTCGGCGAAGAGCAATTCACTGATGAGAACCTGTGACTTTAGTCTCAGCACGGAGACGGGCGATGTTGAACAGCTTCCCGTCAGCCTGGTATGGATGTACACTCCCTCGCTGCAGTCTTTGAAGGTGTAATGGAGGAGCATGGAGAAGAAAATGGCAAAGATGTGCGTCGGCGCAAGGACGCAGCCTTGCTTCCCTCCGCTGCTGACTGGGAAGGCCTCCGATATTGCGCCATTGAAGCACACTGTGCTGTGCATGTTCTCGGGGAACGACGTGACGACAGCGAGCAGCCGTGGGGGGCTGCCGATCTTCTGTAGGAGCCTGAAGAGTCCTCTCCGGCTGACCAGGTCAAACGTCTTCTTTCAGGTCTATGAAGGCGATGCAGAGGGGCATCTGCTGCTCACGACACGTCTCCTGCAGCTGTCGTAGTGAGAAGATCATGTCTATAGTTGACCGGCGGGCTCGGAAGCCACACTGGGACTCTGGGTAGACGCGGAAGGCTAGGGTCTGCAAGCGCGTCAGGGCGACACGGGCGAAAGCCTTTCCGACGATGCTGAGGAGAAGATGCCCCGGTAGTTGTTTCAGTCGCTACGGTCTCCTTTGTTCTTCTACAAAGTGTCGATGTTGGCGTCTCGCATGTCCTGGAGGATGTGTCCCTGTTTCCAGCAGAGGCAGGGGAGTTCGTGCAGGGGCTGAAGCAGTGCTGGTTTCCCACTTTTGAGGACTTCAGGCGGGATGCCGTCGCTCCCAGGGGCCTTCTCACAAGCGAGGCAGTCGATGACTTTTCTGAGCTCTTCCAGGGTGGGAGGTGTGTCTAGTTCCTCCATGACTGGCAGGTCTGGGATGGCGTCCAAGGCGGTGTCGGTGATGACGTTTTGGGTTGCATACAGCTCGAGATAGTGCTCAACCCAGCGCTGAAGCTGTTTCCCCTGGTCTGTGATGACTTCGCCCGTCTTGGACTTGGGGGGCCCTGTCGCCTTCTTGATACACTAGTACATGCCTCTTGCATCCCCGGTGTCGGCAGCTGTCTGTATACTTGTGCAGAGGTTCAGCCAGTAGGTGTTGGCGCAGCGGCGGGCTGTCTGCTGGGAGTTGTTCCTGGCAGTCCTAAGGGCTTGTAGTGTACTAGGGCTAGGAGCAGCCTTGTAAGCCAGGAGGGCTTTCCTCTTCGCCTCAGTCACGGGCTCCATCTCATCCCAGTTGGCCTCATACCAGTCGGCATTTTTGCGCTCCTTCTTCCCGTAGGCAGTGATGGCTGAATTGTACACAGCGTCAAGGATGTGGGACCACTTTAAGTCGATGGTGTCATCAGGTGTCTCTTTGGTGAAAGCCTCCTGCAGTTTGCTGATGAACTGCAGTGTCTTCTCTGGGTTGCTTGCACAGCAGGTGTTGATGCGTGGGCGACCCTTCTTCTTGGTGTGGTGCAGCTTCTTGGGTATTATTTGCACATTGCTGGCCACGAGGGAGTGGTCCGTGTCGCAGTCGGCACTGTGGTAGCTGCGGGTGAGGAGGACACTGGCCTGTTCCACACGCCTGGTGATGACGAGGTCTAGCTGGTGCCAGTGGCGTGAACGTGGGTGTCTCCATGACACCTGGTGGATCTCCTTGCATTTGAAGAAGGTGTTGGTCACACATAGGCTGTGGGAGCAGCACATCTTCAGCAGTCGCTGACCGCTCTCGTTGATCTTGCCCCTTCCGTGAGAGCCGAGACAGGTGGACCAGGCCTCGTGGTCATCTCCCACTCTAGCATTGAAGTCTTAAAGTAGGTAGAGGTCTTCAGTGCTAGGGATACTGGATATTGCTTGATCCAGAGCCTCACAGAACTTGTCTTTCTCCTTGTGGGTGGAGCAGAGGGTTGGGGCATACACGCTGAAGATGTTGGCTGGGCCTGAGGATGTTGACAGCCGGAGGGCAAGGACCTCCCAGTGCCTGATGACGGAGGCTCAGTGAAGGCGACGAGCGTGTTCTTTACAGCGAAGCCGATACCGTTGTGCCTAGGTTCGTCCGAGGGCTTCCCTTGCCAAAAGACCATGCATATCGAGCTGAAAATTCGTAGTGCTATTAGAGAGAGCAAGAAGAAAGCTGTAGCATCCTATGTTTCTAGACTGAATTCTCGTTCCAATATGAAGTCACATGGAATATGGCATGAAAACTTAAAGCAAAGGTAAAAGTAGCTTTTTCATACACTGAAACTGGACCATACCGACACTACTAACCATCGTCCTATACCACTGACCATGCCTAATTCGAAATATAATCAGGGACTTAGACTTTGTCGGGATGCATTTAGAACTTCTTCAGAAAGCACTTATGTTACGGCAAAGAACCAACGACGTATCTCAATAGAACAAAACTGGCTTTTCAGAATGACACCAAACTAATCCATCTATATCCGCATCTGACGTAGACTTTAGTCCCAAATATTGAACCTTCGTCGCCCAGAATCCAAACTTATTCCACCTTCCAGGATATCATTTCGTTCTCACAACAAAATCGATGTTGCAAATGCTGAAAAATTATGTTTTCCAAAAATCAATGCTGGAAATATTGCAAATTCCAAAATCACCACCGAGGGTATCAAAAGTCCCAACAGTTATATTTGATCTTTGCGAACTCAAGAAGTACCAAACAAATTTTCTCATCTTTCAGAATGAATTCAATGAAATCAAAATCCGATCGTAGCCATACGTCCGTGTATACACATTAAAGATGGAGACAAAGCTGGATCTGCCATTGCAACACCCCAAGGCACTCGTTATCGGATAAAGCCTCAAATTTACGGCAGAAATTACAGTCATATTCAAAAGCTTTGACCTACATTGAAACCTCCCAAAAACCAAATTTCATCATCTTTTTGGATTCCTTTTCTACATTGAAAGCCTTGCAGAATCTTAAATCTGACAATCCATGAGTATCACAGATATTACAGAAACATTATATAATCGTACGATCTTGGAAATGTATTACGTATTGGTGGCTGCCAAGCCACATTGACGTAACATGCAATAAAAGGGCAAATAAAGGAGTTAAAATAGCCCTGCAGCGAACTATTTTCGTATAAAACATTCCATATACAGAGCGGGATATCTCTTATAGAACTAATTCCCAGAGATAATGTGGCATTATGCCGATCGCGTATCGGACACATATACCTGACTCATGCATAGCTCCTTCTGAAGAGTTAACTTAGACCCGAGTGCAAATCATGTGAATGTCTGATGACAGTGGAACGCATTCCTGTCGAGTGTGTCGACCTCCACCCTCTGAGACATCAGAAATAGCTCCATGTCAAATGCATGAGAAATTGTATGATGATATAGCACCCGATACAAATATTGGACATTTTGAGGGAATGAGGTTTTTGACCGAATGTTTTGCGAACTAAATATGCGTTAGGTTATTATTTGTCCTAAGTTTAACACCAATGCTTTTTATTTTTTATCTTGTTGTACTTTATGTTTACCTTAATTTGGAAGGGTTTATCTTCCTACTTTATTTGTGCAATTCTTCATGTTTTCTAACTGTACCAACAGTTGGCATCATATAGCTACCATTGTGCTGATGTGTTGCACAAGGCTGCTATATACATAATACTTTATTCTTGCTCGACATTGCTCAGAATCATTGGTAGCTCACACATGGACCATTCAAGGTTAATCAATGTATCAGTTTTAATAGGAATACGAATAACATAAAATGTTTCAATTCTCTGCTCTTCACTGTCGACAACATGGTCAGATACAGGTTCAAATATGGTTTTAGTGGATAATTTTCATTTGATTTGATTGCGTGCTGGAGACGAATCAGCCGGCGTATTTAAAGCGTAGGAGACCTCTCGTGTTCATTGGAAATGCCAGAAGCAAGCAGTTTCTCGTACTTAACGTATTTGGATACAGACTTAGAAACATGCTGATTCTATTAAACATTTAAGCCTATTTAGATACTTTAGTTTTGCAAAGAAATCAACAATTCAGTAAAACAAAAATGTTCTCGACTTTGATTAAAATAACACTCATAAATGAGTCATATGATTTTTATATCAGTTTATACTTCATCATGGTGATAAATGTATTCGTTGTTCAAATGGTTTCATAATTCCCACACTAAATAACCATAACCTCTCGACCTATATTATATAAACTTGTTTCTTCTTATTAGGATCCCATTTTGGCGTGAATTATCGGCCATCCTATATTGCCATCTCCTTCAGAATTAAAATGAAATGGTGTACAAGAGTATACATGTAAACAAGATCAAATATAATTTCCATTATTGCATTTGTAAAGTTAATATATTAACCAGACTCTTTTAACTGATGCTTGTGACGACACAAGGCAGCTAATAATTTATTTGAAGCAGATGTATATGATGAGGGTTAATTTTTTAATGGATATTTTCAACCTAATAATATTTACTTTGATCTGCTGTCGCATAATAGGCCAGCAGATCAGGGTCTATGTTTAACGTTCTACTGATTACTCCTAACAACTGCCTAGACCCAGATCTGAAGGCCCATTATGCGATGTTAGATATAGGTTGGTGCAATTCGTAGTTGGATTTGACTTATACGCGAGTACAGACGGTACCTAGGTACACACGCTAAAAAAGATCTAAATGACTCAAATTGGACTTAAAGACCTCCATCTGCCAAACAAATTTAAATGACTTAAATTGGACTTAAAGACCTCCATCTGCCAAACAGATTTAAATGACTTGAATTGGACTTAAAGACCTCCATCTGCCAAACAAATTTAAATGACTTAAATTGGACGTAAAGACCTCCATCTGCCAAACAAATTTAAATGACTTAAATTGGACTTAAAGACCTCCATCTGCCAAACAAATTTAAATGACTTGAATTGGACTTAAAGACCTCCATCTGCCAAACAAATTTAAATGACTTAAATTGGACTTAAAGACCTCCATCTGCCAAACAAATTTAAATGACTTAAATTGGACTTAAAAATCTCCATCTGCCAAACAAATGTCGCTAAATAAAACTTGTCAAAGTATTAACAAAATTATACGAGCGCATGCGATTGAGTCATATAAAAAAAAAAAAAAAAAAAAAAAAAAACGATATGTAGGTCAATGGATTATAGGTTTTGCCCTTTTTGCATCATTTCAGTAACATCATTTATCTCATTTATTTGCCTTTTCTCCTTGTAATTATATGTTCTTATTTGCAAATTCTATCGCATACAAAATCCAATGCTTTTTAATGAAAAATTCCATATATGAATTATTCCATGAAACTCTAAAGCTGTAATTTTCTTCTCTTTTACAGCATGTACCCAGAACATACTAGACTGTTGAAGAAAGTATGATACAGCTGAATGAAAATTTCAACCATCATGATCTATACCGCAAAAGGAATTTCCTACAATGTTCTATAAGCTTTGCAATAGCAGATAGGTAACTGATATTAATAAGCAATTTCTTCTGGTTTTGAATGTGTCACAAACTTATTAAAGGATATAAGTCAAATGCTATCATTTCAAAAATACTTTACATCGTTCACAGGTACTAAATGTAACTAAGAGTTGTAATTAAACAAAATGTTACACAAATCCACCAGAAGAACGAGAACATGCCAATAAGCTCATATCCAAATAACGCACACAGAGGACCGTCAATACTCACTTATAATGTAAAGACAAACTGCGAAACAGTAAAGACCCTGATCAAACGTAGCATAATGCGATTTCAGATTAGGTCTATGTAATTTGTTCTACTGATGTACTCCTAACAGAATGCACAGACCCAGATCTGCAGGCGCATTATGCGATAGCAGATCTGAATCTGTACAGTTTGCAGTTGGACACGTCTTAAGCGAGCATATACGGTAGCTTGGGAATGGGTTCTAACTATTGGCATTACTCTCCTGGCGTCTCCTTACTAGTTCCTGTCTGCAAAACAAACGTTATTTCAGTTTCATAATTATGTTTCATTTTGTTGTAATTAGTTTCACAGCAAATTTAATTTACCCAATTATATAAAGAAACTTGCTCCTAAATTGTTCCAACGCGAACAGCTTGCCGTTTATGAAATTACTAAATATAACACGATAGGCGCAAAGTTCTCCACATGGGGAACAATTTCTCGTCATCCACCTTTACGAAGTCCAAGTTTCCTCTGACCCTTGCCAACCCTCTTTTGATATTTGGACATTTATGTTGAGGTATAGGGTCAGAGTCCACTGCCTATCGAAAAGTTGGAATTCGCAAAAATGGAGTGGCAAGGGTCAGTGGCAACTAGGACTAACCTTTATGGTACTGTAATATATATTATTTGAGTAATACATTTTACTTCAGAAAGTGCATCTTGCTTAATAGTTTGGTAATCATTTCAAGATGCACACCTGATATAAGAATATTACAACTAGCATAAGTGGCTCTCCTGCTTTTCCCAAACAGTCGACGTTAAGTTGTAGTGAAATCAGAATTTCACTTCACCCTATCCCCTCTCCTCCACTTCCCCGGTAACTTTTTTAGAATAAAGACTGGACTACCCCGACTTACGTAAACCGGCTAAGCAAGCCTTGGGTAGGCCACGGGGCCAGCATCGGAGACACCCTTAACAGATCAGCCCAAATTTTGTGTTTTACAGTAAGGTTCCGCTAGCAATACAATGACCTAACTTGCTGTAATCTACTATATACAAACACAATACATTACCCTGGTGTTATTTTTAAACCACTCAGACCACAGCATTCTATTAAACTGCTGACTGATAAGAGGAATATATATATATATATATATATATATATATATATATATGTATAGTAAGTATATATATATATATATATATATATATATATAAGTATATATATATATATATATATATATATTTATATAAACTCGCTTGATTAAACGCATACTATTTAAACATTGTATAATTTAGGCTGTCTGCTAAGTAATGAAACGCAGGTAAATATTTGAATATTTACGTGTTCTGTGATTTTATAATCAATTTGCAAGTATTTTAAAGATTTCAGACGACACACAGTTCACATACAAATAGGCTTAAACTATTCAAGCACAAACTGCGCACTCTAACCAGTTGATAACAAAACTTCATTCTAGATAAGGCAAGAGATGTGTCACTTTCATCTAAGGGCAGCTGGTTTTCAATATATTATGTAGTCAGCTGGTGCGCACCGGGAGTGTCTGACAACATAATCTCTTGACATTTCACTGTAAAGAAATCAGACCTTCTCCTAAACGCGTGAAATATCGGGGGTGAAATTAGATGATTCTCTACACATGGGATAGACGATTGACACAGAGATTTTGTTAAAAACTAATATGTAGTTTTTGTTTAAAAATAATAAATATAGGAATATTTAAAGTGTGTTGTCAGTCAAAACAGCTTTTGTTAAAAATCAATACAGGAAAATTCTAAGTGAGTTGCCTGCTGTGGAAATATAAGCTTTGTAAACTTGCTCTAATGCATACAACTTAGTGTGTGGTCGAATCCCACACTCATACTGGTCTTTTATTAATTTAGTTGCAAACACCTGATGCTCCATTAATTTGTTATTTAATAAGAAAGTCAATTACGGTGGGTCTTTAGACGAAATTGATTACGTACACAAAGCAGTTACCGTCCAATTTATTATCTGGGGGCAACTGCATATAGTTTGAATTACCTCTGGACTTCCTTGCTATCTTTTTGCCCTGAGAACTCCAAATAGTGGACATGGGAGGTAGATTCAAACATATGACTGCGTGTAGAGTTTAATTATTTTGAAATTTCTAGCGTTTGGTTTCTCTCTCTCTATGAACTTCAATGGATTGAATTCAAACACGTATTTAATTAGTGAAAGCGACACCCTACACAACTGCTCGTAAGTAAACGGAATAAAGTCTATCTCCGGACGGTCTGGGTACATTAACCAGACGAGGATAACCATAGGATTAACAAAGGCTAGTAGATTACATTGTGTCCATTTTCGAATAAGGGTGATAGGTTGTGAGTCGACAAGCATTCTTTCAAACGTGCTAAACTAGGCGGAGTAATTGGCTGGTTTGGCAATACACTGGTTCCAACATTAAAAGTACGCATCGAAGGGTTAAGGCGTTCTGATGGTAAGCCTAAGATCCAATGGTCACTAGGACGGTTTTGTCATTTTTGTTGTTTTCGCTGTTGCAATCATCTAGACTGCCAAAACGCAACTAACGAGGAATTTTCAGGCAGATTGGTCATGTTCTCTACTCGTGCTTTGGCTTTACCGCGGACTATTAATTAGTTTTTGCCACATAGTCAGCTACAACCGAAGTGTAGGATTTGTGTCTTACGTCGCACTTTGTTTTTGAGCGCCACGTGTTTCTCATTCTCGTCAAGTATGAGTTTAAACTCCTCCAGGGACATGGCGTAATCTGCCAACGCCATTGATGTGTGGTGCGTAATCGTATCAAGCTTGGTTTCGGCCAAGACGCAGATTTCATCGTGAATGTTGCATTCATAGTGAGGAACCGCCAATGGGAAAAGACTACAGCCTAAAACAGTGATCTCAGTGACCATCGCAATCGGAATAGCAGTAATGGTCTACAGAATACAGATGCCTACCAAACTGATACCCAAAGGTTGTCAGTGTGCAGTCGGCGCTATTCACCACGTTAACTGCGCGCCTGTATTTTTCTTTTTTTTTTTTTTGTTGAAACAACGTCTACGTTTAGCCTCTGCATGCAGGTCATTTTCAATCCCAAGACCTTCTGTTAGTAGACAATCCTTTGTGTCTTGAAGCTTTGGGCATTGTGACTTTATGACAATTCTTCTCGAAGAAACATCATACGAAAGTTTAATTGATCTAGGTAAGTGGGATTGTGGGGGCACGCACACCTAACCTGTGACCGTGGTGAACAGGCAAGATCGCGTCGATGTTGATAAAATTTAAGTTTCAGATCCAGAAATGAAAGAAGTCTTCAACACGTTCGCACAGAGTCACAACCAGCATGTGTTCTGTCCGCGTTCTTAGCGATTGTTTCTGGCCTATTATTATGATGCGACAGAGCATATCTTTCGAAGATCACATGGCTATTGACGTAGTGTAAGGTTATCGCGGCGGACATTTCGACAAATACCTCGTCGCATTAGAGTAGCAATTGAGCTCACAACACCACGAGGTCAATGCTTATAGTTTTGTTGCGACAGCGAAAGTACAACTACACCTAGCTGGCCACGTTTTGTCTTAGTGAGTTCTGGATGGCCTCAGTGCTCGATGTCTATCATCTTTTCATTCTCGAACCAATCTAAACCAAAACGTGTCAACCCCTTTTTAACTTAGATACTTTTCTACCATTGGTTTGTATTTCCTGTTGTTCTTTCTTGTATACAATGTTTTGTTTAATTTTGATATTGTTATGCCATCTGGTGTCGAGAGTGTGCTATATGGTTTTAATTGTTAAAGTGACGTGATCGCTATTGGCAAGCATGAGGTTCAATCCGCCATTTTCTGTAAAGCAGCGACCTCATTGCCAAGCTTCAGCGTTTTCAAGTTCTATCCGCTCTCGTTGCAGTCTTGGAAAACAATGTGAGTACTTATTAATGTGGTTAAACTAGATTATTTAGACATAATTACAAACATAGTAAGTTTGTATAATGTAGTTCAATCAATGAAGTTCCTACGGCGTGCATGATGGCGCATTCTGGAGAACACCATTCTAATGTGAAGTTTCCCAGACAAATGAGAAGTGTGCCATTCAGATGGGAAGTTAACATTTGTTGTAACATTTGAAGTTTCATTTGATGGTTTATTGCAGTTTGTTTAAAGACTTTAGTAAATCAATATAAATGAGTCATTGTTAATATATGGCATCACTTACAGATTTGTATAATTTATAGTCAAATTTAAAGGTATACACACTACATATTATCACGTGTATATGTAAATATGCATGCAATCAGTATTCAACGGTGTTATAAATACTGTATTTCCTTTGTTTTCTTTCAGTTTTACACTGCTCCCGATCATACTACAGACTGTTCATTTTGTATGGAGTATTTGAATAAATTCTACTTGATTCGGATGATAAGTCTTGTCTTATTATGTTTTCGTTGGAACTGTGTTTAGCTACCTGTTTAGTCATGTAGGGTTACTTGCGACCAGAACAAAATACCTATCGTTATTAGGCACACTTTTGCCATCATATTAATGCTTTACATTTCCCTCCAATTTATTGTATAAATATTGATTATCATTAAGACAAGAGACATGGGTGTATATGGAAGTTATAGTTTACAGGATTTTAAGTGGTCAGATATGGTAATGGTAGAAACAATTTCTACATAGTTCACACATCCGATACTGATAAAAATTCTGGTCCATAGGGCTTGGGGTCTGTATTTGTCATCACTGTAAAAACAAGAATTTATACTGTTAATGAACCGTGACTTTGTCTCCATTCTGTAGTTTTGATAAACTATTGCCCTGGTGTAAAACTACCAATCTGTTCTGTATAAAAGGCAATCGTCTTGAGCCCTAGCTTGGGTGAACATTAATAATTGGTTAGGAATCTACTTTGTGTTGGATGTTATTGTTTGCAACTTTTGTACCCCGTAACAATTCTGGTGGCAGCGGTAGGATAGCAAAGTTGTTGGAAATTTGACAGTAACACTGAAACAGCACAAGTACCAAAATTGTGTCTGAGTAGTGTAGCTGCAAATTGCTATTGGATATACTCCGTAACTTTGTGTGTGATTCCTGTTAAGCCAAAGATAAACACAATAATGATTGAAATGGTGACCCAAGGTAGCATTATCGATGAGGAAGTAGGAACGATTGTTGAAGAGCTCGGCATCGCAAGGGATAAAACCAGAAGGAAACAGCAAACAAATTTGATGTAATTTACAGATATTGAAGGAGACTTTAGTGGTGAAGAAGCAGATGACATGGAAATAGAACAAGAGCATCCTGTAAGAAAACTAAAGAAAACACAGAGCACACTAAAAACATCCAAGGACACCAACAAGCAAACTGAACGTAACCGGTTGCAGTTAGAGAGAGAATGCGCAATTGAAAGACAAAAATTAGACCTTAAAAGGGAGAAGTTGCGAATGGAGCACAATCTTAAACTTAAAGAGCTGGAGTTAGAGTGAAACATTAGAAAGACGTAGATGAAAAGAATGACAGTCTCCCATTCAAAGTCAAACTTCAAACTTACAATCATTAAGCGAATGAAGATATTCTTACATTTCTCTCGGAATTTGAGACCGTGGCTGATTATGCAAAATGGGGTGAAGAAATGAAAACCCTGCAACTGAGAACGCTGCTAACAGGAGAGTCAAGAGAGGTAGCACATCAAACAAGCAAGAGCTATGTTGAGCTAAGAAAGGCCCTCATGAATATTTTAGCCAGTTAGTTAGCATAAGAAGTGATGCTATCAAAACATACAGAGGTCTGATGGCACGTATAGAGCGGTATTTAACACGGTTCATTGACAGTCGTGATCCACATAGATGTTTAACAGAAGAATACTTCTTGAAGGCTCTCCCGCCAGTGCAGGCCCAATGGATAAGGAGCAATAAGGGCAGTGTGTCTGTTGTCGACGCTGCTGAGGACTACGTTTTGCCCATCAATGACCATAAGTTCGACCCTAAGCACAGCCGACAACAAGCAAATAGCTAAGCATCAGGTTCACCTCAGTCCAAGAAAAGTGGTTAGATAGAAAGAGCCTATGGAGACAAAAAGTGCTATAAATGTCACCAGAAGGGTCATGTTTTGCGTGATTGTCCCAGCAGAAATAAACAAAATCAACCAACCAACTTTGTCCAGAATAACATTGGTGAAAGGTTAATAAATGTACCGGGAACAGTGAACAACAAGGAAGTATTGTTTGTTAAAGATACAGGTGCAGAAATGACCTTGACAGGTAACCTTGAAGGGCAGAACCTGTCGCTCTAAATTGCCATTGGACAGCCTTTTGAGGCGAAATTAGCCATAGTAGAATTAGACACGCCATACTACAAGGGTCATGTCCAGGTTGGACTGGTATCTGACTTAGCAGCACAAGCGCTTCTGGGTATGGACATTCTACGTAGGAAAAAAGGGACTATGGTAGTAACAAGGAACCAGGCAAGTGCGCGGAAAGAGGAAGCTGAAGAAAGTGAAAGAAAAATGAAAGAATGTGGGGTCCGATCCCATGAACTGGACGACGTGCATCTGGATAGGCTAATTTTGCACCTGATAGCATCTCTAGCGGCGAACATAGACGCAGAGCTAATTATAGAGCTGGTTCCAACTCTAATAATCTGGTAGACGCAAGGGTTTCTAGACATTGTGAATGAGTTCTCGTCACCCACCTTTACGGCGCTGCAATATATTTATTCGAATAATGTATCTTAGTTCAGTAAATGCGTCGTACATAATAGTTTGGTAATCATTTCAGGATGCACATTCTTGACATAAAAATGACATCACAACTTGCATCAGTGACAACTTTCCCCTATAGTCAGCTTTAGGTTAAAGTGAAATGAGAGTGGCATTACGCTTTCCCTTCTTGTTCGTTTCTGAAATGTCAAGAAGGTCCATGGCACCAGCCAAGGACGTGCAACATGATTGTCGCACGGCTATTGAAGGGCTGCTTGATTTTTAGCCACGTTTTCTTAGTTCTGTAAGCGAAAGAATGAGACTGCGCGCGACCACAAATTGCGGTATGCTAATACAAACCACACGCTCAATGCGCAGTCTGTGGGGTCAAAACAAACACCATCGTGGGGCAACCATCACGCCCAACCGCTGTTCGGAAGGGTCACGAAAGCAAGGCGGTGACATTTCTGCGAACTTTGAAAATATGCCGGGCTTCAGTGGAGTAAGATTCCCTGGACAAAAGCATCTGCCACGCCATAACTACTGCCGGCCAGCACAAGACCTCATATTCGACATCCCACACCAATAAACCGTAAGGATGCAGCGTGCTGCGGACATTATCTTGCGTACTCGTACAATCGCAACACTCGTGTGGACATAATAAACGACGTGACCAACATGCAGTGTCTCCAACCCGACGGCTGGTTTGTCAAAGATAGCATGCTGTCCTAGTTAGTGGCTGATGGGCGTTAGTGCTAGCACAAAGTGCCAACTTCTTTGAAAAATGGTACTCGTTTGCAATTCAAACGAGAAGGCCTGGCGATTCCGCGTTCTCTGCGCACTTCACCTTTGTGCGAAATACAGTTTATCCATGTTGCTGTTCATAAACCGGAGGATGTCAACAAACCGGAGCTGCCAGAGTGAGAACAGCATGTCCATTTCCACGTTGTTCGCAACGATATCTTTGATGACACTGTTCTGATTATCACTGATAAGCCGTTAAGCGCCGAATCATAATCGACATCTTTTCTTTTCTTGATAGATGCACAGTTTTGAACTACATGCTTTTGGACATTGGTAATTTTCTTACCTGTAATATGGCAGTAATCTCTCATCATGTCGACACCATGGAGCTTTTTGCCCCTGCTATCTTCTCCATCTATTATAATCTCACTAGAATTTCGAAACACGTGACGGATCTCCACCAACCCACTCCAGACCCTGAATGAAAGTGGCCACAGCCTCCTCTTCGCCCTATAATACTAGCTACTCGGTGACTACGTCCCATTGAACGACTATGCAGCAAAAGCCACATGGGATCCATTGCCGTATCACCCAATAGGCAGAGTAGGCACCGGCCTATGGGCCCCACGCCTTTTAGGGGCCTCGTGACAACGGATCAAAATAATATTGAATTGATTTGATCTTGACGTATTAGGAGATAATTTGCGAGGGGGGGGGTCTAGATTTCGACTGCCTAGGGGACTCCAGAGGGTTTAATCCGGCACTGATGGGACCTGACTGACGATTTCCTTTTGGTTGCTTTTTCGGGTTTGTCGGGATAGCATTCTTGCGCAACGCATAGCACGTTCAGTTCACGAGAATAAATGAACATGACCGAAATGCAACGTGTATAGCTTGACGATAATAGACTATATGCCAAAGTCAGCAGCCATAGCTAAGAGTATAAAGTTGCATGGGAAGACCAAATAAAGTTTCTGAAGTATGCTGACTACATTATACATGTGTATGTATATATCATTACATTAAAACACATTGACATTTGTCTTGATTCAGAGCTTATTAGAAGAGACCCACATAGACACCAAGTAGTAAGAGAGGTTTTATTGCACAACCAGGAGAAAAAGAATTTATTCAGTTATGAATTTAAGTCAAGGAACTAAATGCTGATGTAGATCCAGAATAAAGATACTTTGAAGCTTGATTACAAATTAATGCAAATTTATTGACAATTACGTATGAAAATATCTCCTAAACAAGAGATTTCGATAACTGTTAAAGTGATTTCTCATAAAGTCTGGGTTAGTATTTGCTTTGTGTATTTAGTTTAAGATTTTGTTATCGATCAGAAACAAATTTTATTGAGAATAATGAAGCTAATGAAGGACTAGAAGAAAAGGCATCAGCTGTTAGTGAATGCTAAATTTGTGCAAATAATAGTCCTATTATTATTTGTACGACATGTTTTTATTTTCGTCTACTTAAGACATATTGGAATTTTGCTAAACTTGTTTTGGAAAGAAAACTGTCTAACATTATTTCATTCGCGTCTTCAGTATTGTCTGTTTTGGAAACAGAGGCTGGTCTCTTTAAAGATAACAGTGATAATTGGGTCCAATTTAGATCCTTTTACAACCTTGTTGTTACAAACCTTATCAATATACAGATTAAAAATAATTGCCAACTCACAGAACCTTGTTAATACAGCACAATACTGAACAGCATTGAAATAATATTTAATACGGTTGATGAAAACGTGTATTATTACAATGGTTTTACTATTTCTTAAATTTGTTTGCATTTTTTCATGAAATCATTCAAAGTAAATTATTTCCTGATTTTATAATATGTTCAAACATTTATCACTTTTTAACAGAATTTTCCTGTCAGCAAACTTTGTGATATACTTTATTTTGTATTATTTACGACACATCTGGGATTCAAGTTACACGAAAATCAAATAATCTGAGAAAATAGACAGAGCTTTGAATATAATGCTCTGCTATAATTAGGATTTAAATTTTGCTGTCCTTTCAAATGCCTTCAATAAATATGATACATAATTAAATATATTTATGATAAATAATATCATTGCCTTGTCCAATATTATTAAAATTATTCAAGAATAAACATTTTCTACTCCATGGTAAACATACTTATGCTTGTTACTAGTCGTTGACAACGATATTTATTTATTAAAAGAATGTTCGAGTTTAAAGTTTATCGTACTTGCAATTACTTTTGCAGTTTATAGTAAATATAGTTACTTTTGCAGTCAATAGTAAATATAATTACTTTTGCTGCTGATAGTAAATATAATTACTTTTGCAGTTCATAGTAAATATAATTACGTTCGAAGTTCATTGTAAATATAATTACTTTTGCAGTCAATAGTAAATATAATTACTTTTGCAGTTCATAGTAAATATAATTACTATTGTAGTGCGCTGAGATAACTTTATGAGCATTAAACATATGTAACAAATTTAAAGACACCCTAGCACAACTGGTCCCACTACAAAAGATCGTATTTTGACATGCACACACGCGCGCGCGCACACACACACACACATACACACACACAAAAAATGTTGAAAGTAGTGGGCATGTTCGTGAAAAGCACGTACCTTATGCTCATAAACTCACACAAATTATCTGCAATTTGGTTTACAATTACTTTGGATTATATTTGAAAATGGACTGGCTTGTTTGGTGACGGCCTTTCACCTCTAGACAAGAACTGGGCTTCAAATGAACAGCCGACTTAGTTTACATATTTATATTTGTCTGTTACAGCGGTAAATATCCCAAAATCGAGATGGTGGATGGGTGATTAGAAACATGCCTATTCGTGACATTACCAGTGAATTTTAGTGCCCCGAGTGGCTGAGTGGTCTAAAGCGCTCACCGTTATGTATCACTGCCATCTCACCTCTGTCGGCGTGGGTTGGAGTCTCGGATTCGGCCAATGTGGGTATGTGAGAAAACTTGCCAGTAGCTTCTCGTGGGTCGGTGGTTCTTTCCGGGGTTTTCCCTTCACCGTTAATACTGGCCGCAATGTATAGCCTATCTGTGCTGAAAAATGGCGTTAAATCCTACAATAACAGCAAACCAGTGAATTTTCAACATGCATGAGACCAATACTGACTGTCTTTGCAGCCGTGTCATAGGAAAATATTCCAAATAGCTATTTACCGTCGAAAATGAACGTAAAAAAGAGGGGGTGGGTTTAATATTGGTTCAGTATCAAAGCTATCAATTGATCAAGGAATTAACCCGAATGCCTGTATTAAAATCTGACATGCATACTGTCCATAAAAATCACTGGTTAGTATATATTTGTATTTTTAATCTTGCTTTCTTTTGCAATCCGTTTTAGTTCGATAAAATGTAGGCCATACACATTGAAAGTCTGTAACAAATGGAAAGACAGCCTTTCCCATTGGACTAAGTTTGTTTTTGCCTGTAACGTGAGACCATCACGGTTGAATTTGTTTTCGTCTATAACGTAAGACCACGGCCGCTAACTTTGCCAATGATGCCTTTTGGTTTGAGCATTACCTGTATACAGCCAGCGATAGGTCTATGTATTTTATTTTCCACCGCCAGTTCATGTATACGACACTGATGCTTTGTACACTTCTGGACACTGATGCTTTGTACACTTCTGATTAAATATCAGTGGAAATTACTATTTGCAAGGCAATACACTCTATTCATATGTTTCTGATTTTAGTTTAATGTTAATTTTTCGTTTGTTATCACGGATTGATTTCACGCGTCCTGGATCGTTTATTTATCTCTACCTCCGCGCAGTGGCAACCACACGCCCAATGGCAACCACATGCACAAGCAACATTCACATTAAGCGGAAGCCACGAAAAAAGCAGGTTCATTTTTCATTTCATCTAAGTACCAAAACATGGTACGCGCCGCAACAGGCTTGACGCCCAGGTCCGCTAGGGGAAAACACGTGGCTTACTCGGGTCTTATCTTTCATCTTGCCTTACAAATGTCTATTTTCGTTATCATGGAATTTCTCAAAGTGAATCTTGGGAAATCTTGGGAATAAATTTCAACATGTTATTGGTTATAAATATTTAGTTTTGAAACAAATATAGCAGGCTAGAAAGATTTTCTTAGCTATCAAAGACAAAGGTCTAAAAGGATAAAAGCTAAGTCGATCATATACTCGAATGAGTCAGCGGTGTTTGATGGGCTGAAAGCCACGGATGATGTTCATGTCGAAATTATCAATAACTTTATATGATGTATGGAAAGGTATGTAGGTATGTAGTTTAAATCTAGTTTTCTATATCAAAATTATAAAAAGTACGCAAATGTTCCATTTAATAGCATCGAATATGAACGATAATGATCTTTGTGAAACATTACCCGGCTGTTGCTTATGCACTGATATCGATGAGTCATATATATATATATATATATATATATATATATATATATATATATATATATATATATATATATATATATATATATATACACACACACAGCTATGTCCATACGAAGTTCTAACCCAGGCACGTGAATGGTGCAGTGAAATTTTTATTACAATGCGCATAGCATCCAATCAATTGCGGACTAATAAATGCAGCCGATCAATTGTGGAATAATAAATGCAGATCTCCGATACACACTGACAGATTATAGCGTTAAATTTGCAAAGTCTCAGTTCATGACCTCAGGTAGGACAGAGTCATATGCATGTGTGCAGTAGTGTTTATGGCACATCATCACAAAAGTGACTATATATTACCAACAACTTTAGGTAGCTATTAAACAGAATATGAGAAAATTGCAGGTCATTCTGTGCTTGACTTCAAATTTATTATTTTCTGTAGATGTGCTTTGTATTTTTCGTCTACAAATAATTGATAATGAATCATATGATGTCGAGAAATATTAAATTATACCAGCACGAAACTTTGGCAAGGAAAACACTTGAAAACAGAGCCACTTGTATTCTGCATTATTTTCGTTCAGTCTATACCGTGTAGACGCTGGGACCATGTTCGGCTTTCCTCAAGGGAGGGACTGTGTGAATTTCATCAAACGGCAGCGTATTGGGGATTGGGGGAGGGGGTGGCAGAGCTGTCTTGGATTTCACCACTGACCGAACGAGGTTTAGATTAGAGGTGGTTCGGATCTTACCTTTCGATCAATGGTGAAATCCAAGACTGTCCTAAATGGAATCAGATCTCAATTATTAGTTCCGGTTCAGTACCCACGAATGTAGTCCCAGTCTATTTTAAAGCATTTTTCCTGTCTCCTTTTGGTGGTGATACAAGAGTAAGATTTAGGCATTCTTGGTATGGATTTAAAGGTAATTGTTTATTCCTTAGAATATGAGTTTACGGTGTGG
Source organism: Megalonaias nervosa (assembly GCA_016617855.1). Classification (NCBI taxonomy): domain Eukaryota; kingdom Metazoa; phylum Mollusca; class Bivalvia; order Unionida; family Unionidae; genus Megalonaias; species Megalonaias nervosa. The sequence continues at coordinate 26,317 of JAECUM010031230.1, forward strand.
TTGTCTGTGTGTGTTTCGGCGACAGTATACAGTGAGTAATAAGGTCTTGGTGATGATCTGGAAGTGAAATCTGTGTTCCATTACACGCTGGTTGTTTACAGTCCAGCCTCTCAAGAAATGCCGGTGGACCTATGGCAAGAACTTCACCGCGAAGTCATCTTTGAAGGCATTTGAGATTAACATATGATTTGTATTGCTTGTCACACAGTGGAAAGTTCAGTAATGAGAAACAAATGTAGAGCATATATCGTAAAATTAATTGTGTTCTGGGTCCAAATGCTCTGTGGAGATGGCCAGAGATTTTGATCTCGTTCGGTCAGTGTTGAAATTCAAGACTATCCGAACGCAAACGGCACCTCCTTCCCAGTATTTGTACAGTAAATTTAGCAGACGAAATTAGGACAAACTAGCAGGGCTGGAACTAACAAGGGGTGCGGACTCGTGTCTTCCCATGTGTTATATTGCTTCAAGTTAGAAACCCCCAGCCCTCGATTTCATTGACGCATAGTCCCAAATTTCTTTGTAACGAGCCCCCGTGTGTGTATGTGTGTGTGTGTGTGCGTGTGTGTGTGTGTGTGTGTGTGTGTGTGTGTGTGTGTGTGTAAGAGAGAGAGAGAGAGAGAGAGAGAGAGAGAGAGAGAGAGATTTAAATGTTGCCTTTTGGTAATATTCGACAAGGCATTTCTTTGACAATTCAAGCGGGCACTTATTATAAGATGATAAATTATGCGAAAAATTAGCAAGTAGCATCAATGACCTTGTCATTTCACCCACACAACGACTTCGTAAACAGAATGTACATGAAATTTGCTACCCTGACTAAAGGACATAACTGTCAGATACATAGAGGATCTCAATGCTGTTGTGAGCATTGCTTGCGGCATAATTCTAAATGGATACTATGGCAAAGTAGACATTTGTGACAAATAACCTGTGGCATTAATAGCCAAAGCTATCTTGGAATATCCTGCTTGGAAGAACAAGAATACCACTGGTATATTTTTTTTTCCAATCTGGTCCTTATCATGGCCACGTACATCCAGTAAGAACAATCTTACGAAAGTATGCTCCTAATTTGGATACAGAGCTGAATCAAGGTAAAATATGATATAAATTAGTCCAATATTGGTTAACAAGGCAAACATATGCAATCAAGGGATTTTTAAAACTATTTTAAATTCCATATTTATAATAAAATAGTTCCCTCAATCTTTGATGTGTTCTCATCTATTTATATAAAATAGAAAATAAAAATGGAGATTAGAAGTGCCAAATGAATAGTAATTCTTATCATCTAAAAAAGGCTTGACGTAATGGAATGGCTTTTAGCTATTGAATAAGAGAGAATGAAGGAGATGTCAAGCACCATTTTTTTAACTTACTTTCTGACTCAACGCTCCTTAGCAATATGCCCTCGAGAAAGGTAGCTTCCTTAATATTGTTCTTGGCTTTTTGTTGCCAAAGTTTCCTTTGCATTTCCTCTTCGGTATAAAATCGTAATCGTATTTGCACTCCAAGCATATTATGACGGCTGGACATTTTTCTTTACAAATCTGATAAACAGTTTGGAATCTTCGTACAAACGGCACGTCTTTCACCAGCTGAATGCAAACCGCGTCCTGTTTGAAAGAAACTGGATACAACTGTTGATAATATCTAAAGAGTGTTTAGTAGTTGGCTTTCTTTTCATTGTAAATACAGTTCATGACATTTATTCTACCAACACAGAAATTTTCTAATATTGCCGACTCATTCTTCAAGAACAACATGCTTTTACGGTCCAAAATAATCAGGAAAAAATGGCGACTATCGCCCTTGTTCTTTTGTACATATTGATGTTTGGGTAAATCGAATTTGTAAATATGATTCACTTGTATATTCCATTATAAAATCCCAATAATACCGCTCTGGGAAATAATCTTCATCAGCCATCGTTCTCTATCCCATTGAGAATCAAAATCAATAGTAACCTTAAGTTGATCACAAATATCTATGGAGAATGAATGTAATTATAGACCTATTTACCCAGATATGTCAGGCAATGTATTTACACTTCCATCTAAGACAAGATCGATTATCCCATCCCACAGCAGAACGTCGCTTGCCCGGTAACATGCTTGCATGTTCGGAAACAGTTCATATCCTGATGATGCCTGGTGTTGGTATGTCACCTGATAAGTTGTCTCACAGCTAATGTGGCCTAACTGAGTAAGCACAAATCATTGCAGTTAACTTACTCCAATCCAGCTCTCATTGGTACCAGCTTGTAATTCGCGAGCCAGCTCTCTCTACTCGTTAATTGCTGAAGGATCTATTTTCGTACACAAATACTCTCTACTGCCTGAACTTCGTAGATGCCATAAATAATGCATGTGTTCAATCTGCATCTCTTCCAATAATTACGTGCTGATGAATCAACTATTTGTACGTCATGCTCAGAAATGCCACTATCTACACTTATGCGTGCTAAAAAAAAGGCGCGCACTTATGCTTCAATGTTACGAATTGTAAAGGAAACATGGTTGAAAAAAATAGAAATAAAAACCTCTTCGCTATCTTTATGTATGCGCTGTATTAAAATAACGCATTCAAATTCAATTAGGTCAAAAAAATATGAAACCTTAAGAGCGCGGATCTAATTGACGAAATTGATCACAAAATTTCCCTGCATAACCGATCAATAGAAACAATGTCTCTTTTCATGGTGACGTGGGATTTGCTGATTTTTAGATATGGAGTTAGATGAGCTCGTTATCCTGTTTCGAAGCTCCATTTAGATTAATAAATGTTAAAACATTATGGGATTGCTAGTCACGGAAGTCATCAGAAGCTGACATGAATAATTCCAACATCAATTTGTTATACAAAATCTCGTATCAAATAGTTTTATGAAAGAGAAATACCCACACAAAGACTCTGAACCAGATCAATAATTAATCTCTCATGAATAGAAGGATTTTGCCTCTCTTTATTTACCAAAATTGGTTTCCTTTTTTCCCTGGTACATACATTTTTGGAGTAATCTTTGAAAAGTGTAACAAGAGGTATCTCAGATTTATTTCCCATCCTCACTAACATAAACCTGTTTATTCCGTTCTAATTACGTTGATCTGGCGCTTGATACTGATGTTCAATCCGTACTTTCTTCTCAACATCCTGACTGGAACTATTTTGATGTTTTCATTGACGCCAGCAGCTATTATTCTTAGTTGCACCAAACCGAACTTCTATAAATAACAGCATGATTTGAATTCCATTCGCAATGTATACCAAACAATATTCGCAAAGCGTATAAGGATTCACGTTATTAATTCAGTTCCCATAGTATACCTATGCAAACATCATGATATTAAAAATTCTAAAACTTTAAATTTCTTAGTGATCATGACATAACCTCAATTTATCAGCATAGATGAAACCTGTATGACAGCTTCTGTGTAGAGAAAAGGATATGAACCGCGGCATTTTCTGGACCTACATGTGTTTGAAGCATGTGCTTTCAATTCTGCACCAAAGAGTCAGTTGCTAATTTCAGTAATGAGTGTTCCAAACTCGAGACTATTAAAGGACTGAAATTAACTCAATAAAGCAATGACTTGATATTTTCAGTTACAACTAGGATAAACCCTCAAAAGATTCTTTTTCCTAAAAGTAACTTACATTATCAACCAATCCTGGCCAGCCAAACCCATATACACTCTATTTAACGTTCACCCATTTCCAGACTGGTTCCCATTTTTCTATACAATTAGTACCGTGTGTCCATAACGGAGGGTATGGAATCAATACCGCACATCTCCAGGCCCAAATGAACTTTTTCATTCCGCTGACTTGGAACAAAACATGTATATAGTTTCGCTTGCTTTCTGCACCAAATGAACATTACTCTGAGCATACCCAATTAACTTTATGCTGAGCATACCAAATGAACATTACACTGAGCATACAAATGAACATCACCCTGAACATACCAAATGAACATACCTTGAGCATACCAAATGAACACCAGCCAGAGCATGCCAAATGAACATTACCCTGAGCATAACAAATAAACACTATCTGAACACACCAAATGAACACTACCCTGAGCATCCCAAATAAATATTACTCTAAGCATACCAAATTAACATTTCCCTGAGCATACCTCATGAACACTACCCTGAGCATACCAAATGAACATTACCTTGAGCATACCAAATAAACACTACTGTGAACATACCAAATCAACACCACCCTGAGCATACCAAATGAATATTAACCTTGGGATACCAAATAAACATTACCCTCAGCATACCAAATGAACACTACCCTGAGCATACCAAATGAACAGTGCCCTGAGCATGCCAAAAGAACATTACCATAAGATACCAAATGAACATTAGACTGAGCATACCAAATGAACATTACCCTAAGCATTATTGACTGTACATGGAAAATCATTATCTTCAATGAGGTCTTTCCAACCGCAAGCAATTCTTAGATTTGATTAATCACATCAGATGTTACAACAAGTTTTCGTCAGAAAATTTCGTACTATTAATCAGTTTATGGTTAATATTTAATTTTTTTTATGACTTCATATACATTTGATGATGTCCACTGAAAGTACTTGTAAGTCGCCTTTCAGCTTTCATGTAAAATATGCAAAACAAATAATTAATAGAGGATGTCAAATGGGTAATGACTTAATATGGAATTTATGAAGCGAGTTGAATAATCTCCAACTTTTGCGAGCCTTGGCCATTATACAACGAGTTTCATAAATTTGATATTAAATCATTATTCATTTGAGATTCTGATTATCACATAGTTTTTATTATCATCGATATAGATAGAAGGAAGAAATAATTTCGTTCATTCTGATTCAGAAGCTTTTCCTTTCGTTGTTACGCGTAAAAATAGTCCCAAACTCTTGTCCAGTTTTTTTTTAGTTTCATGACCAATAAAATTTAAAAGCAGATTTTCCTTGACAAACAAGAATTAAAAGAGCAAATGTCCTCAGAAAGAAAAAAAATGGAACAACTGACTCAGAGAACATCGTTTTTCAACACAGAATGTGAATGGAAGTTCTTTATGATATCACATAGTTTGATTCATTGAGGATAGATGATCAATGTAACAATGTTGATACCTAAGGTATGTCACTTCAGTACTGGAAGTTGTTGGATATTCATGTGAAAATTGTTACTGGATGAAGAAATTCCATATTTACTTTAATGTATTTGTGACGATGTTTGTGTTAGTTGATATGAAACAGGAGACTGTCGGAATTCAATCACATAAGAAACATTAGATCGGTTAAGCTATTTTACCGCGTATAAATACTTTGCTTTGATAGGCCTAACGTTCTGTCGGTTGGGAGATCAGTTTGCGTCTACTTTCTTCTATGAACAGAGGTGAGTTTATTTGCTTCTAGAAGTTAACATTTGAACCATTCTTGTACATAGGGTGGATTCCTTGTTAAAGGATTACCGCCCACTCCTCCTCTCAAGCACACCATCAATTAACCAATACATATAGTTTTCTTTGTTGCTGTTGTTGTTATTATTCTTGTTTGGGGTTTAACGCCATTTTTTTCAGCTCATGATAGGTAATTCAGTGCTCAACGAACCCTGTGGCGTAAATTCGCCATATTCAGAAAGACCTGACCTTTTTTCCCAATTTCCTTTGGACAGTCGATTCGAAAAATGGCCGCCAAAATGTTGATAGCATTAGTAAAAGCAAGAAGTTCCAGAAAACGCGGTAAAGAAAATTTTCCCATGATCACAACTAATCAGTATAGAGAATACTGCGCAAGAATTTCATGATTGTATTATTTGGACCAATCATAATCATATAATGTGATATGTAAACGTGTTGTACTATCAAAAATATTAAACTGCACACACTATCTGTAAAGTGTACAGTTTATGTGATAATAGCAAATAATACATATTTTATAGATACCAGGAGATTTTTGTGATTAGTGATTTGGAATTAACATCCACGTTGCAGATCAGATTTTTCATTTCTCTTCACAGTACTCAAATATATGAACTATCATTAGAAACAAAAACATTTTTATTTCTCATACTGCACAGCGCTAATCGTTAGTTATGTTTCAGGAGAACGCATTCGGACTGCCCGGCTATTTATGTGAGACAAAAATATGCGTTCAGATGTATGTCTGCACAGTACTTTACAGAAAAATCATACATTTTGTTCACCGGAAATTTATCCGTAAGAATGGTAAAACGCAAACTATTCGGACCACATCGGCTACACAGTCACGTAAATGAGATGAATTGTGTTATACCAAACTTATCCCTATCAATTATATACATTCATTAATATACCATTCTGTTTTGAATAAAACCGCTCATTAGTACATATACTGTAAAATAAAGTGTCTGGTTTCCATAAATTAACATTGTGAATTTACCAAAGTATAATTTTTGCAAAGAACCTACATCTGCAATTTTCTGACAGATCTATAGCAGTTGTCAAGACATGCACTGTAGCGCCTGTAAATGTCAAACTTTTCAGTACATGTGACTATGACGTAATAGTTAAATTAGGAACGTTTCAAAGCTGATCTCTTTTGTACGCAAGTCATATAAAAGACCATAAATTATATGATGAAATCATCAAATATATTGGAAATGCTATACGTAATGTGAGAAACGTGCGTAACAATTACTCTAATTCTGATACTCTCAGCTACCTATCACCACGTCACTGAAAAACGGAAATACTAATGGATGGGCCTTCAGATAACACACTAACATTAGATACATAACACACTAACATTAGATACATAACACACTAACATTAGATACATAACACACTAACATTAGATACATTAGATACATAACACACTAACATCAGATACATAACACACTAACATAACAGATACTAGCACAATATAATTTTAACAACACTGCAGGGACAGAAGAATCAACATGGTGTGTGTGTGTGTGTGTGTGTGTGTGTGTGTGTGTGATCTGAACTTTTAACGTAGCTTTAACCATTATTCAGTCATATCACTATGATGTCCGCAGTGTGGCAGTTTATTGTGAAGTGTTGCACTGGGGCATCATGCAGCAGACATGTAGCACGATGTCGCAGATTATGCTGGTACCAGGCCGACCAGTCCTAACACTAACCTCTTAGTGCTGAGCGTCTAGCGAGGCAGCTGTTAGTACCATTTTATGTCTTTGGTATGACTCGGCCAGGGATAGAACCCGCGACCATCCGCATCCGAGGCGGACGCTCTAATCACTTACGCCACCGGAGCGGTCGTTAATGATGGTTTTAAAAGTTGTACATTTCAAATAAATTGAAAAGTTGTCCAATTTACATTTTCCTCTACATTATACATATGTAATGACATAGGTAAGAGGCATGAATACAGTATTATATATATATATATATATATATATATATATATATATATATATATATATATATATATAAGTTATATATATATATATATGCTATATATATATATATAAGGTTGGTTATTACATATATATATATAAACATTAGCAAATTAGCAAGAGACAGAAGGGACGTTGATATGTGTGGTCAGTAAGTTTCAAACTTTATTTAATCGATGATTATTTTGAAAGTATATGGGGACAAAACTATTTTTACATCTAAGATTAATTTTACATTCCAGCTAACAGATCTAAGTGAAAAGACTAATTGAACAGTTAGTTAAACAGGTTTTAGTGATAATAATAACTAAACATTCATGGCAGCAGGTAATAGTGAACAGAATAACTAAACATTGGCACAAGCAGGTATCGATGAAGAGAATAACGAGACATTCGCGCAAGCAGGTATGGATGAAGAGAATAACTAGACATTCGCGGAAGCAGGTATCGATGAAGAGAGTAACTAGACATTCGCGCAAGCATGTATTAGTGAAGAGAATGACTAAACATTCACGCCAGCAGGTATCGATGAAGAAAGGACTATGAGATTTAGTATACATTGAATCACTCAGGTATTAGTGAGAAGATGAATGATGAATTCCAAAAAGAAGGTGTTAGTGAAGATTTTAGCTATACATTAAAGCAAGAGCAGCATGCAGGGCGAACAGACCTTTTGTCTGAATTGTCATTTGTCTAAAAAATAAAGGTTCCTACGGGGGCTGAAAAAATAAGGTCAATAACGCTAAACCGAACCTTCTAACAAACGGATAATAAATCATTTGGGTTAGCTCATTTTTGTTATTTTATTTTTGACTTTTTGTTTTCATTTTATAGTGCGTTTAGTTTACTCGCCGGGTCAATTAATTTTGGTTGGTTCACCCTGCCTGCTGCTATAAATTAAACAATTATTATAAATATTATCAATAATGAATATTGGAGAACCAGATTCAGCTAAATTAGCTCGAGAGCGATTAGAGGCAATGAAAAAATATTTACCTGTCCGTGATTCTGTCAAGCAACAACTACAATCACGTCAGAAATCTCATGTTGAATTTGAAGAGGATACAAAACAATTATTTAAACCTATTACAGAAACCACTAAAGGTCTTCTTCCTGCTTTAGAAAAAACTGCTGAAGCAACTGGAAAAATAGCAGAAAGAACAAAACAGACAAAAAGAATTTTACGTGGACTTCCAGCTGATATAGCTGCTGCTCAACCAATACAACAAATACCTGAAGCCGCTGAAGCATCGGCCTCTAAACAAAAAAGTACTGCAATGAGTAGTAATGCTGAACTGATAGATAAATTTGATGAAATTACTATTAAAACAATTAATGAAATTAAAGATCTACAACAATTAGCTACATTTGCTGCGGAAACTTTCGGTCGAAGAGATAAATTAATGAAACCTGAATACGCTAAATATATTAAAACCCGTGAACAGTGGCAAAAAGTATTATATCGCATACTTATGAATGTTGAACAAACTAAAGCTAGTGATCCATTATATCAAGATTATGTTGATGACGTTAATTATTTAGTCAAATCAGAAAAGGAAACAGCAAAACAACTTGGAGAACAGAGAAAACAAGAAAGACAAGAAAGAAAAAAAGCAAAACAAGAAGAGGCAGCAAGACCAAAACGAAAATATACAAAAGGAAAACAACCAGATTCTCAAACAACATTGGAATCACAACCAGCTCTTGAAACAACATTGGAACTATCACCACCATTACAACCATCACCACCACGTGAAAAAATAACTTCTTCACCGCCAAAAAGCCCGGTCTCATCTGTTGCTAAATTACGACAAAGATATGAAGAACTACTTAAGGAACGATCATCGTTACAAGATTTAAAACAAAAAAAAATTGAAGGAGGTATATGAAGAAGGGGGTTACCCAAATCCAATTATGTATTTAAAAGAAGAGAGAGAATTAGATGCGGAAATAAAAAAAATAGAAGAAAAGTTAGAGGAAAAAACCCTAAAAATGGAGATGAATTTAAAACTGGAAGTGGTCTTATTACTCAAGGAAGTGGCCTCATTACTTGTCCTAATAATGTCCTTGCCGATGTTGATCGATTAGAAATCCTCATCGGAGGAAAACGAGCTGGTAATAATTCTCCAGAAATAATTAATGAAGCAGCCGATATTTGCAGACGGTTATTTACAGGCGGTATCATGGACGTTGATGTTTATCAGTCTCTTATTAATGAAATTGCCGATGACTACTACAGTGACTGAGTACGTAATTAAATAAAATTACTATAATAAAATGATC
>JAECUM010031232.1:0-39859 GCA_016617855.1 Megalonaias nervosa
TGCCATCAGTGGACGTGTTGAAGGCGTAGGACAGGAGCAGGGAGAAGAAAATCCCGAAAAGGGTTGGTGCCAACACGCAACCCTGCTTCACGCCGCTGTTAATGGGGAAGGAGTCTGAGGAGGATCCATCATACAGGACTGTACCCTTCATATCGGTATGGAAGGAGATTATCATGCTGCGGAGTTTTTGGGGGCAGCCGATCTTCCCAAGAAGTCCAAATAGGCCCTTCCTGCTGACCAGGTCGAAGGACTTGGTGAGGTCGATGAACATCATGTAGAGTGGCTGACCTTGCTCTCTGCTCTTCTCTTGGAGTTGTCGGAGGGAGAAGATCATGTCTGTTGTCGACCTTCCTGCTCTGAAGCCGCACTGGGATTCCGGGTACACGCGGTCCGCTAGCAGCTGCAGCCTGTTGTGGGGGATGTGGGCAAACACTTTACCAACGATGCTGAGGAGCGAGATTCCTCTGTAATTGTTACAGTCACTGCGGTCTCCCTTGTTTTTGTAGAGGGTCACAATGGTGGCGTCGCGCATGTCTTGGGGGACTGCTTCTTCCTCCCAGCAGAGGCAGAGTAGCTCATGCAGCGGCTGTAGCAATGTCGGTTTCCCACGTTTAATGGCTTCTGGCGGGATGCTATCGCTACCTGGTGCTTTGTCGTTTGGAAGGGAGTCGATGGCTTTGCTGAGCTCCTCTAAGGTAGGCATTTTGTAGAGCTCCTCCATAGTGGGCAGTTCCTGTACGTTGCTAAGGGCCACATCGGTGACTGACGTTTCTCGGGAGTACAGCTCTGAGAAGTGCTCCACCCATCTGGTCATCTGTTGCTCACGGTCTGTGATCTTCTCTCCCGTCAGAGATTTCAGGGGGGCAACCCCTTTCACTGTAGGGCAAGTACTTAATTTTGCTAACGGTTCTGCTGCCTCGAAAACGTCATAGTAAGTGGGCCATGTGAGTTCTGCACACTTGCTTGCCAGATTAGTACAAATTAGTAAAATATTTAAATCGGAACCCTAACTCTTAGCTTTATTTCAATTTTCAGATATCAACACCCATACCCCACACACCCAAAACGAAAGAAAAATAATATTTAAGAAACACCCAAGAGTGAGTCAGATTCCCAGTCAGGTCCATTTGGTAAAGTTTATACTCATTAGGTTTTGTCTTCTATACTAGAACATTGGAAAGTGAAACGAGCATTTCTCATTTGGTATTGTATATCACGGATCAAAATACAAGGAGTAATTTTGCCCAAAATACACATTGCCTGTTAGAAACCCGTGTAAGATGTCTAACAACAGAGGGCTTCAAATACATTTTGGATATTACATAGCGCCTATCTCATGATCACATTTGTATACTGACAGTCTGATATGATGAGGTAAATATATCAACGTCTTAAATGGCATAGCTTCAACCAAACACCAGCATTGTATACTGTATTGACATTTCCTAGAAGGAATTTAAGAAATACCTCCGATGTCTAGTTCTTGGTGTCCTCTTAAACATTTTCTTCATATCTGAGTAGGTTTAAAAATACTCGACTTTTTCATTGTCCAGCAAACCAGGTTTGAAGATGTCTGTGAAAGAGGAATGTAGGTTATCTCCCTTCCTGTTTATACGTTTGCAGCGCATGCGATTTATTAAAAGACATCTCTCTCTGTCCAGATGTAGTTGTAACCATTTTTTTTATGTGTGACATGCTTAAATGTCAATATCTGCTTGCCACTGGACATCCGTGTGAGAAAAATTGAAATGTTTGTGTGGAAATCGTTTTCTAGCTTGATTGTGTAACGTGTAGATCAGTTAATCATCCCCTTCCTTCTGCATATTTACTTTAACTTTGTGCCGTTTAATTTATTTCAAAATCAATTGATGTTTGTGTTAAGAATCTGGACTTTAACGTGCGTTAAATACTCTCTTTATGAACCATTTAAAAGAGTATGAAAATTTCTATTTAAAACGGTATGAAAATTTCCATGTAAAACGGTGTGAAAATTTCCATGTAAAACGGTGTGAAAATTTTCATATAAAACGGTATGAAAATTTTCATATAAAACGGTATGAAAATTTCCATATAAAACGGTTTGAAAATTTCCATTTACAACGGTATGAAAATTTCCATTTACAACTTTATGAAAGTTTCCATTTACAAAGGTATGAAAATTTTCATTTACAACGGTATGAAAATTTCCATGTAAAACGGTATGAAAATTTCCATTTACAACGGTATGAAAATTTCCTTTTAAACGGTATGAAGATTTTCAGATAGAACTTTACGCTTAAAATAATTTCTTTTGACTTGATCAATAAGCGAAACTGATACTTTTATTTGCAACAATTTGCAATCTTTTCAATCTGTTCTAATAAATTATTGATTTCAGATCGATCTCAAAACTTGTCAGTCCATTTATCAAACATATCTACTTCATACACCAAGTCTCCATGTGCCGGTTTGAATCCGACTTTGTTTTCCATATATTCTACCTATGTCTATGATGTATAGTTGTATATTGATTCCACATATTATATGTCTATGATGTATAGCTGTATATTGATTCCATATATTTTATGTCTACGATGTATAGCTGCATATATTCTATGTCTATGATGTATAGTTGTATATTGATTCCATATATTCTATGTCTACGATGTATAGCTGCATATATTCTATGTCTATGATGTATAGTTGTATATTGATTCCATATATTCTATCTATATCTATGATGTATATTTGTATATTGATTCCATATATTCTATCTATGTATATGATGTACAGTTGTATATTGATTCCATATATTCTATATATGTCTATAATGTATAGTTGTATATTGATTCCATATATTCTATCTATGTCTAAGATGTATAGCTGTATACTGATTCCATATATTCTATGTATATGATGTATAGTTGTATATTGATTCCACATAGTAGGCTCGTACAAAAATAACATAAGAAAAGAGTGAAGCCAACAAGCTTTGTAAATTTTAACAAAATAGTTTATTTCCCTAGAAAACAATGTAAAAATTGGAAATAGGACTTATGTTTGTAAATATAATCCAAAAATTAATCCAAGGATTGAAAAATACAAGTCCTATCATGAAACAGTTCTAACTGAATCCAGGTTCGAATCTCGATGAAATTCCAATATGGAGGCGATGACGTCAGATGATGTCTGTTCTAGTGGTAACAGATCCTCGTTGAATCACAGTTTATAATGTTTCCGTTAAACTCCAGAATTAATTTCCACTGAATTTCTTTCTCCCAGAACTTTTATCTTTAATTAAACAGTACACTTCTTTAGTTTCCTAGAGAATAAATTACTAAATTCAAAAAAACAGATGAACTTCAAAAACAAACTAGCAACAACACTAATAACCTCTTGAGCCCTCAAGGTTTAAAATACAACAGACTAAATCTACTAGAGAGCGTCTGTTTAAAGCCGCGATTTTAGATCACATGGTATCTCACGTGACGGACTAATTTGAACATCGCAATAGAAAAAATGCCATTTATCACGTATGCAAGAATAGCCCTATCTAAGAATCAAATTCTCACACTGAAATAAATTTAAAAATTAAACATTGTTTGTTCAGACTAACACATAGGCCGAAATGACCTTGGCAATAGCCAATCGTTTACAAAATCTATGAACCAAAGTGAGCTAAAAATAGTGCTAATGTAATACCTTTTACGTTCTATACAAACTGAATTTACAGAAAATAATATCGAATCCCGTGAAAATAATCATTACAATAAAATGTAATGAAACAAAATTAAAATAAAAAAGAATTTTAAAACTAACACACAAGAAATTTAATTACATATACGTAACACTTCCCCCCATAAAGGAAACGAAAGATTTATATAATAAAGCTTTGTTTTTACCATATGTAAGTTATGCATGAGGTAAAATGAAATTACATAAGAAAACTCTTATGAATTATATAAAGTGTACATGAAATAATATTTCTATGCACGGGAAAGTGCATCTGCAATCAAAATGTCTTTTTCTTTGATGTGCCTGATGTTAAGATTATATTCTTGGAAAAACAAACTCCACCTTAATAATCTTTGATTTTTATTTTTCATCTTGTCCATGAAAGTAAGGGGGTTGCGATCACTAAACACAACAACCGGAGAAGGAGTTGAGCTAATGTAAACTCCAAAATGCTGTAATGCCAATATTAACGCCGAACATTCCTTCTTGATTGTTGAGTAATTTCTTTGGTGCTTATTTAATTTCTTAGAGAAATAGCACACTGGGTGATCAACACCATTTCTATCTTCTTGAATCAATACTGCTCCAATCCCAACATCACTTGCATCAACAGATAATTTAAAAGATTGATTGAAATTTGGAGCTGTAAGAACCGGCGCACTTTTGAGTATGGCTTTTAACCTATCAAAAGCTTCCTGACATTTTTCATTCCAAAGAAACTTGTTTTTCTTACTCAACAAGTTGGTCAGGGGTTCAGCAGTATTAGAAAAATTGGAACAAAATTTTCGATAGTATCCCGCCATACCCCAAAATCGCATCAGTTGCTTTCTACAGACAGGCACAGGGAAATCTGAGATAGCCTTGACCTTAACATCCATAGGTTTAACATGACCATGTCCCACAATATGTCCTAGAAAAGTTACACAAGCACGGCAAAACTCACGTCTAGATAAATTGATTGCCAAGTTTGCATCAGTGAGTCTTTCAAAGAATTTCCTAATCGTGGCTAGATGTCCTATCCAGGTATCGTTGTAGATGATGACATCATTGATGTAAGCATCACAATTATCTAGACCAGAGGTAATCATATTCATCAAGCGTTGAAAAGAACTTGGGGAACCCTTCATCCCGAACGGCATTACTTTATATTGATAGAGTTCATCTGGAGTCACAAATGCCGAAATTTCCTTTGCCCTTTCCGTTAGTGGAATTTTCCAAAATCCTTTCAGAAGGTCAAATTTGATGACGTACTTGACATTTCCAATTTTATCAATACAATCATCGATTCTTAGTAATGGAAATGAATCTGTTTTTATCACACTGTTCACCTTCCTATAATCAGTACTCATACGGAAAGTTTTATCCGGTTTCGGAACAAGTACACATGGTGAACTCCAATCACTTTTACTGGGCTCTATGAAATCGTTCTCCAGCAAATACTGAATTTCCTTTTTCAAGTATTCCTGTTTGAGAGGGTTCATCCTGTATGGGTGTTGTTTCACAGGTTTTGAATCTACAATTTCAGCGTCATGAAATATTTTGTTTGTCCTCGTAGGAACATCTGGAAACCAGTGCTCATATTCGAATAATAACTGCTTAAGTTCATTCCTTTCTTGTAAATGTAAAAGTTTCTGGTCCAGATTTTTCATAATTGCCGAATTCCGAAGATTTGTTGCTCCAAGATCAACAGTGTCCAATTGAATTTCTTCACTTAAATCCTCAGTTTGTGGGACAGGTACAACTAAATTAATTGCATAATTTTACTTGGCTATCTCTCTCAATATACTGGTACTCCATTAATTTATTTAGATCAGAGTACTAATATTATAATTTAACTCATTCATTTTCTTCTTTACTTTGTAAGGGCCGTAAAATCTAATTTGAAGAAAAGTTTGAAGAATGAGCAAGAGAGAATGAACTCCATTACAAGACTCAAAACATCCCTCAAGTAACGTTCTGAGAAACCATAATTTCACTTTTGACTTGAATTGCTGAGCGCCAAATTCAAGCATAACAAGCTGGAAAATTCCAGACATACAATTCGACCTTTGACCAGATTGGACAAATTTGGGAAGGCCAAACTGAGTTAAAAACTTTATCAAAGCTTTTACTATAGTTTTCGTTTTAATATTCCTCAAAGGAATCTTGCTGACGCACACATAACGGTCAACAAATATTGGTTGCCTGACTTGGTCTTAGGTAAGGGACCAACACAATCTACCATAATTCTACTAAATGGATCGTCAAATGCAGGAATAGGTTGCAGATGACCCTTAGGTATCTTATAATTGGGTTTTCCTACCATTTGACAAGTATGACAAGATCTACAAAATTTACAAACATGACTTTTGATTTTTGGCCAATAAAAGTGAGTCAAGATCTTGTGATAAGTTTGATTTATCCCTAAATGACTAGCCAGAGGAGTTTCATGGGCCAAACTAAGTATTTCCTGTCTGTAAGATTTTGGAACTATAATTAGATAGTTCACTGACCATTCGTCACTAGCAGGTACCTCGGGAGGTCTCCATTTTCTCATAAGAATTCCATTTTTAATGAAATATCAGACAGGTACTTCAGTGGCTTTAGTTTCACTATCGGCCCTCTGAAACAAACAGGAGATCTCAGGATCTTTCTCCTGCTCGACGACAAGTGATTGTCGTTTATAACCCTGATTAGATAACAGAGAATGAGTATTTAAAAGAGGATCACTGTGATCAATACCTTTTGATTGATCCAAATTAGGAGTGAAATTGTCTTGATCAAAAGCCTGACCAATACATGTGTCAGCTAAAGGAATACTTTCCTTATCAAAATCATTCTCAAGAGCTTTCTTTGCCATAGCTCTAGGAACTGCACAAGCTGGGTATAAATCAGGATATTCTTTTTCAATAGAATCATCTTTCTGATCCAAAGAAGGCTTGTCAGTTACAAGTGGGTTAACCACAGCCTTGTCTCCAGCTTGGTCGTTGCCAAGTAACAGATGAATGCCCTCAACGGGTAAAGTAGACTCTATACCAACTGTCACAGGTCCTGAAACTAAGTCTGATGACAAATTTACAGAATGGAGAGGAACATTAACAAAAACCGCACTCTACTCCCTGAATGAGAACACTCTGATTAGAACAGGACTTCTCAGAAAAAGGCAAAGTACCTGACAGTAAAAGACTCTGAGAAGCTCCTGTATCCCTCAAAATTTTAATAGGGATAGGATTGGCCGAATCACCCAAGAGTGATATAGAACCCATCGCCATGAATGGTTCATAATTCTCCATAATACAATCAGACTGGGGTTTATTAGACCCAACAAATGTATTGCTTTCAATACATGACCGTGACCTTGACCTCTTAGAAATATGAGCATTTGCGATAGGTCTATCTTGATTCTGATGCCTATATTTCAATTTGAAGTAGTCAGAAATAACGTGTCCTTTTTTCTTGCAATAGGTATACGTCGGAATAGACAAGGATTTTGAATCAAGTTTATCAGAAGCTTGATGTTTAGAAGTTGTGCAAGATTGAGTTTTAGAAGGAGTCGTATTAGACTGAAATACCTTACTACCAGTAGACTGCTGAATGATAGTTTTGCTCACAACAGGAACTTTATGAGTGAAAGAATACTCATCAGCAGCAAGAGCAACATTTTCCAATGTTTCGATCTTATGCTCTTCAAGATGATTCTTAATGTCATTAGGAACACAGTTTTTGAACTCTTCAAGTAACACAAGTTGTTCGAGACTTTCATGATCATGTTCAACTTTCTTGGCTAAATCACCATCTCTTGGATAACTGCTCTTTTTCTCTTGCAAATTCAACATAAGTTTGTCCAGCTTCCTTTTTATAGTTTCTGAATTTTTGCCGATAAGCCTCAGGGACTAACGTACAACCCCTTAAGATGCACTCCTTAACCAAATCACAGTCAGAACTTTGTTGTACTGACAGGGATGCATAGATATCCTGGGCCCTACCAAAAAGATCACATTGCAATAATTGAGTCCAATGCTCCCTTGGCCATTTCAAATTTTCGGCAACTTTTTCAAAATAAATAAAATATTTGTGTACTTCTTTTTCTTTAAAAGGTGGCACTAACCTGATATTCTTGTAATGTCAAAACTTTAATTTGTATGTGAAGTGGGATCATCCTTTTCACTTGCCAGTTCAAATGCTTTCATTTTAATTTGAAATTCCCTTTCATCCGTCTCTTTTTGCAATTGCACCTATGTCCCTCTCTCTCACTCTCTTCTAACTGTAATTGTTTATCTTTCTTCCTCTCATGTCTCTCTCTCTCCTCTTTCTCAAATTGTAATTTTATTTGTTTATCATTAACTCTTTCTTGTCTCTCTCTCTCTCTCTCTCTCTCTCTCTCTCTCTCTCTCTCTCTCTCTCTCCTTCTGTTCAAATTGCAATTGCAATTGCTTCTCTTGAAATTGCATTTGTTATTCCTCTTTCTGAAGCTCGAGCTTCCTTAACTCCATTTCCATACTGTATTTCGTTTTTAATTCCATTACTTTTATGTCAGTGTCTGAGACAGACTTACTGACCGAAGCCAAAACACTTTTATCAAGAACATTCTTCTCTACCAAAACTGAATCAAAATAATTTTAATTTCTTGTTTCGTGAAGGAAGATTTAGCCTCAGAAAGATCTTATGTTCTGGCAAGTTCAAGCAACTCATCTTTTTTCAAACTATCCAACTGCTTCTGACTAGACTAGAAAGAACAGTCTATATTTTTAATGACATTGTGAATGAAAGCCTGTTGTTTTCACTAAAGATTTCAAACAAAATGTAAAATAGTACTTGGGATTTAAAAACTAGGGGAATTTAAATTTCAAAAAACAAATTTCTGAAATATTTTAGCCAAAATTCAATTATCCCGGACGAGCCCTCAATCTTCTCTTGTTACGTGTAGGCTCGTACAAAAATAACAAGAGAACAGAATGTAGCCAAAAAGTTTTGCAAATTTTAACAAAATAATTTATTTCCTTAGAAAACAGTGTAAAAATTGGAAATAGGACTTACGGTTTGTGAATATAATCCAAAATTTAATCCTAGGATTGAAAAATATAAGTCCTATCACTAAACAGTTCTAATAGAATCTGGGTTCGAATCTCGATGAAATTCCAATATGGAGGCGATGACGTCAGATGATGTCTGTTCTGATGGTAACAGATCCTCACTTGAATCACAGTTTATAATGTTTCCGTTAAACTCCAGAATAAATTTCCACTGAATTTCTTTCTCCCAGAACTTTTATAAAACAGTACACTTGTTTAGTTCTCTAGAGAATAAATTATTAAATTCCAAAAAACAGATGAACTTCAAAAACAAACTGGCAACAACACTAATAACCTCTTGAGCCCTCAAGGTTTAAAATACAACAGACTAAATCTACTAGAGAACGTCTGTTTAAAGCCGCGATTTTAGATCACTTGGTATCTCACGTGACGGACTTACGTGACACTAATTTGAAAATCGCAATAGAAAAAATGCCATTTATCACGCATGTAAGAATAGCCCTATCTAAGAATCAAATTCTCACATTGAAATAAATTTAAAAATTAAACATTGTTTATTCAGACTAACACGTAGGCCGAAATGACCTTGGCAATAGCCAATCGTTTTCGCGTAGTGTTTACAAAATCTATGAACCAAAGTAAGCTAAAGATAGTGTTAATGTAATACCTTTTACGTTCTATACAAACTTTATTTACTGAAAAAAATGTCGAATCTCGTGAAAATAATCATTACAATAAAATGTAATGAAACAAAATTAAAATAAAAATGAATTTTAAAACTAAAAACAAAGCAATTTAATTACATATACGTAACACTATGCTGTATAGTTGTATATTGATTCCATATATTCTATCTATGTCTATGATGTACAGTTGTATATTGATTCCATATATTCTATGTCTATGATGTATAGTTATATATTGCTTCCATATATTCTATCTATGACTGTGATATATATTCTATATTGATCTAGTATAGTTGAGGAGACTTTCAGGTTGTGCCCTAAATTTAGCCGTATGTAAATTTGTATATTTTTCTACATCAAAATATGTAATTTAATCCATCCTTTTAATGGGCTGTTTTGATGATCTTTCTATCAGGTTTGGTACTGCCCAGATTAATGTTTTCATTACTGAATGTAATATGTAAGTCAGTATATTTCTTTAAACATTGCATGACATTCTATTACAATTTTACATTGGATTAGTGGTCCAGGACGCACAATAGCCATGTAGTCGTACACAAAAGAGTCAATCATTTTTCTTTTTTTTATTTGTTATACTGTAGCACAGTCTACGCAACAAAAGAGTCACTGCTATTTTGCAGTGCACTAGTGGTCCTAACTCTCAATAGCCATGTATTTGTACATCTAACTCTCAATAGTGTTACGTGTAGGCTCGTACAATAATAACAAGAGAAAAGAGCGAAGACCACAAGCTTTGTATATTTTAACAAAATAATTTATTTCACTAGAAAACAATGTAAAAATTGGAAAAATAGGACTTACGGTTTGTGAATATAACCCAAAATTTAATCCTAAGAATGAAAAATACAAGTCCTATCACTAAATAGTTCTATTAGAATCCAGGCTCGAATCTCGACGACGTACCAAAATGGAAGGCGATGACGTCAGATGTGGTCCTTGCACAAATATCAACAATTCCTCAATTGAATCACAGTTTATGTTTCCGAATAATTCCAGAATAAATTTTCACTGAATTTCTTTCTCCCAGAATTTATAAAATAACACACTCGTTTGGTTTTCTAGAGAATAAATTATTAAATTCAAAACACAAATGAATTTCAAAAACAATCTGGTTTCAACAACAAAATAACCTATCCGGCCGTCTAGGTATCAAGAATACAACTGACTGACGAGCGCTCAGAAAGGGTTATATATTCACCCGAATTATCATCCCGTTCTCGCGAGACAGGCTACGTGATCTAATAACACTTGAAATACGCAATAAGATATTTGCCAAACTGCACATAGCCCTATCTAAGAACTAGGCTATTACTCTAAAATAAATTTAAAAATAAAACATTGTTTATTCAGATTAACACGTAGACCGAAAAGGACCTTGAAAACAGCCAATCGTATTAGCGTAACACTTACACTACCGCGGACCAAGGTAAACTAAAAATATTACTAATGTAATACGTTTTACGTCTTAGATAAACAGAATTACTGAAAAAGAATTTCGAATCCCTGCAATAATCATTACAATAAAATGTAATGAATCAAAAATAACATAAAAAAGAATTTAAAACTAACACACAAGCAATTTAATTACATATACGTAACAATTGCCATGTACTTGTTCATCTAACTCTCAATAGCCATGTACTTGTACATCTAACTCTCAATAGCCATGCACTTGTGATCCAAGGGGAACATTAATAAGTAAACCAAGATTCCTGTTTGCCGTCTTGGAACTGCGCAGTTGAGTCTTACAAACGATCATTGATATAACTCTAATAGAAGATAATGTGATTAAACTATTTGTTAAAGTTTATATGTTTTCAGATAGCGTAATTGAACTTCGAATGCTTGCGTTAAAGAACCAAAAACGCAAAATGTTACCTTTTGGCCCTGTTAGTTGTTAAGCAGTTCACTTGGGGCAAAGGGAGTCTCTATTACGCGTTATGGAGAACACAGTTACGTATAATGGAGAATACAGTTACACACATTATAGAAATCATGTGATTGACAAGTTTCTTCTAATTTGCTGTCACGCGACTGTGTAATGAACACTTTAGGTCTTGAAACGTTTGCACATTACGGCCCAAATTACTTGCATTTATCGCTTGATCAAGAGACAAGAAAAATGCTTTACTTACAGTTTAACAAAAACTTCTACTTTAATAAAAGATGGAGTAATAAACACCATGTGAAATTTTAAATATTCGCGTTCTTGGTTTGTTTTTTTTGCTTGAATTTGATTTTATTCATCTGATGGTAAATACGAAATACAGAAGCACAAAACACGACGATAGGAACAAAATACGGTCAAAGAACGTGCAGATGTCAAATCCTACAGGACAAGACTTGCTTCTTCAGTTATATATCATATCATTTAGACACCCATATTGGTCCCTGAATAATTAGGTTAAGGCAAACTAAATAAATTTCCACAAAGTATTTTTTCTGTATAATATTTAATTGTGAAATTTAAAAACTATTTCCAACGTTACGTTCATCATACTTTTTATTCATATTTTGCTGAAAATATTCTGTACATTTACTTCAAACACTATGAACAATTATTTTCTTTCATTTCAAAAGCTAATAACAGTATAAAAATATTTATAGAAAGTATTTAAAATTTTATTATAAACATAAAATAAAACATCTTTTTCGAGGACAAAAGCTTTTGGCTTGTTTATCAAGTGCAATCAAGGGGATTCCATGATAACAATTCCCATAGTAGCAAAGCAAGTTTGGTGAAGCCGTCTTTCATTTACTCTGGCGTACACTGTATTTACTACTTAGTTCAGTAGGACTAATGTCTTAAACTTAATTTAATTTTTGGACGTTGTAAGTCTTAAACTTAAATTTAATTTCTGGACGTTGTAAGTCTTAGACTTACAATTTATTTCTGGATATTGTAAGTATTAAGTTTTAAGTTAAACAGTTTTTTTCCAATCTAACTTTCACTATGTGCGTGCTCGTGTACTTCAACAGTATATGATTTCGGAAACTTGCCATGAATGTCAAATAATTTTCTTCATATACTTCCGACTTGAACGATCTTGATGCCGTGAAATTTTTCCACTTTCATTTTTCTGACTATAATGACACGATATTGAATAATATTAAAACATTTTACCCTTTTGACAAATTCTGTCCACAAACTTTCTGAAATATTTAAGTTATGTTCTTTTGCGTTTGTAAACTGTTTTAACGTCATTGTTTGTTCGTTCAATTTCCATG
Organism: Megalonaias nervosa; assembly: GCA_016617855.1. Taxonomy (NCBI): domain Eukaryota; kingdom Metazoa; phylum Mollusca; class Bivalvia; order Unionida; family Unionidae; genus Megalonaias; species Megalonaias nervosa. The sequence goes on from JAECUM010031232.1 coordinate 12,662, forward strand.
TGTTTAATGAACACGAAATGCTGTTTAAATGTTTAATTGTCTTGAGTTGTGTCATTGTGTGCCGAGCAGAAATTACAATGAAAATTAACAATCGTGTTGAATTCGTAGTCAAAATAGTCAAAAAACGGTTCTAATGTTAATTCCTTTTTCCCTCCTGCCTTACACAATTCTCTGGCAACGAATGATTTGTAGCTATAGTGAGTAAAGTGCGAACTAGAGGAAATTTGATTGGCGATTAAATCGCAAATGACCATGACAAATAACAAAGTATAGTAGTAGTTGTTGTTCTTGTTGTTGTTGCTGCTGCTGCTGCTGCTGTTTATTTAAATTACATTGAATGGCTATTATTGAATGATTATCATGAGGTCAGTAATAAAGACAAACAGAAAAATGTATCTTAATCGACTAGCCAATCAGAAATTCTGTCAAGATACATATGCTGGATTATTTTCTGTTTTTATAGTGTTTATATTTGGCAAAATAGTACACCTTGTTGCACAGCAAAATAAATTAACGAGGTACTGACAAGAAAGTCAATGTATAAATGTACCATCAATTCTTCCTAATGTATAGATCTCCTAGGGTAAATATGACATCAACAAACACAAATATGGGAAGTTCCAGAGCGTACCAGTTAAAACTAATGGCAAGGGATGATTTTTTCCAAGCTGTAATTTTTTGCTTATGACTAAACGACAGATGTTCAGTTCAACAGCGAGCTCTTTATTCAATTAAGAGTGGTAATCTTTTATAACCAACGAAAACAACTAATCCTGATTATTAAGTAACAATCACTTAAGCTGATTTTCAACTGGAGTTCCAAGGTAAGTGGAAGGACCTGCATTTTTAAAATGCTCAATTTCTAAGTAGAATTCAAAGGTAAGTGGAAGGACCTGTATTTTGAAAATGTTAGCTGTAAACATATACGTGGTAGCAAAGAAATACTAGATTTTGCATGTCAAGATTCAATGCCATTGCCGAGCAAACTACGTTAATTGCGATAAACGTTCCGTTTGTTCGAAAAAAAATTCAGTTTTTTCCCACGATTAACGTATTATTTGTGATCTCAAGAAACGAGAACTTTTTATCTTGGAATAATTGTTTTTTCCCTGAGCGAATGATAAGGCATCATTGTGTGAGCCATTATCTACCTTTACAAGAGATGCCGTGATAAGCCATTAAAATGTATGTCTATCCCTATATCTTTCTGACAGACAATATTCATAGTTATCCATGCTAATTTTCCACCTTGAGCGAAATTAAAAATTCCGATGATTTGGAAGATATAGAAATTTAAATGTTCCTGATTGACTTGCGCTACAAATTATGTGTCTGATCATTACTGGCACATAGGCCATTGGCATCTCTAAAGCCACAAATAAATCACACTGAAAAATTAACTTGACATTAGTTTGCTGTCGGGTATGTTCCCTTGTGTAAATATGTGCAAAGTAAGAATGAGTTCTGTCAGTGCAAATATATATGTGATAACTATTTAAAGATTCTTTGTTTTCAAGGGTAATTTTGCAAGTCTAGCTGTTAAAACTTAGTGGAGCTGATAGTTTAGTCTTAGAACACTGAATAACTAGTTCATTGAAATTTTAATATGAATATGCTCCGATTCTCCGATCTCTATTGATCGCTGCTCTGCGGCTTGAGGCTTATTACGATCGCTGCTCTGCGGCTTGGGGCTTTTACTATTGCTACTCTGCCCTGCGGTTTTGGGGCTTATTGCGATCGCTGCGCTGCTCTGCGGCTTTAGGGCTTATTACGATCACTACTCTGCGGCTTTGGAGCTTATTACGATAGCTGCTATGCTGCTTTGGGGCTTATATGCTCTAGGGTTTATTACTCGATGGTGCGTTGCTCCGCTTCTGCATGTTTATGCCCTTTATTTGCAAACTGGAAATGTGAGTCCAGAAATGTCATATATATAATGTTGTTTGATAGCTACTCAGATATCCTTAGAAACAAATACCATACAAAAGTCTTCAGACCAATGAGTCACAATTTTATCACATAAAACTATTTCCTCACAATGTAACGAACAACTTTGAGACAATTCCATTTCACAGTTCAAGCCATATAAACGGTTTAACAGTTGCGCAAAAGTGCGATTGGCATGGTTTGCCAGATGATGGCCCAGCAATGCTTTGAAGGTTAATATCTTCAGACACCACAGAAGTAAAGTGCCGTAACCAGGGATTTCGTAAGATACAAAATACGACACATCTGTGGTGTAAATCGCATCAGCGCTATTCTGGTGAAGGTTGCAAACCAACCCACGTGTGAGCCACTGCAGTTTCGTCAAATATATGAAAGCATCTATTTTAAACATGTGATTGTTATTGAAAGACTATCACGAGATTTAATTCTGTTACAATAGTTTGCCACAAAAACTACTTTCTGTCCAAATAGTGTCATAGTAAATTTTGTTTCATTGTATTTCGTACAAGCTTGTTTTACTTTTCTTTTATTCATGCGTATGTATGTATGTATGTATGTATGTATGTATGTATGCATGCATTGGTTTGATTGATGGACATGCTAGAACTATTCATACCATTTAATTTTAAATTCATTTATTTTAGCCACAATAGAATAGTTAACGTTATCGCTTTCAAAGATCAATATTTCTTGTCTAATGTCCATCTCACTGATCTGGTATGTTCAAATATTATTATCTTGATCAAGAAATAAGTATAGAAAGAAAAACAATTCATAAACAAAATCAAAATCAGACTTAATAATAGTTATTGATTTTTTGTGCATTTATGTTGAAATGTATAAATTCCACTATGACATGAAGAAAACAAATTAATTTGACACAAGCCACTTTGCTAAGTACAACAGCTATCATATTACTCAAATAAAAAGAGCTATGGGGACGTTTTAACAATTAATTAAACCTGTAAATGCTGTTGATATAGATGTGACGAAAGTCTTCACGTGTGCAAAGAAATGTAATATTAAACAAAATATGAGACATGATATAAACAGATTTGTGCATTGAATCATCAAGACAATTGTGAAAAGCTGTCCGGAGATGATTCGTATTTACAACATGTACACAGTAAAAAGGAATAATGCATCTTGTCATGTTATGATGATAAACGCTTTTTAACTAACAGTATAAATAAGTTGCCTTGCGGCTATTTAAAGTAACTACGTTCCATGAAATAACTTATTAAATCAATTAAATAGAAATTTTACACATTCGATGGATTTATTTATTTTAATGAGTACTAATTTTCGTTGTTTTCTTTATTTAAAAAAGACAAAAACATTTACGTCGGTACTCAAATCCATGGGCTGGAGAAGAAGTCCTATTGTTTCCAGAGAAAGATTCGTTCGGTCTTTAAGTTCGTAGATTGTACCAGTCAAGCAACCCACATAACCTGGATCCCCGCCCTAACCGGTGACTCGCAGTACTATGTGTACCGTTATTAAGAAGATGTGTTCGGCTGGCATCTTCTAGAGTAAAAATGGGATTGAGATCACCAAAATGTTTATATTATCAATGATTCTGAAGTTTTATTTTAGCTTGGGGAAAATGAATATATACATAGAGCTCGTAAATGTGTATTTGTTCGCTAGTGAAAATAATGTGATACGTATCCTGAAAGAAAAAGCTAGAAATGAGTAAATAGTTTTTAAAATCATGGAAACCATTTGCAAATCCACCTAACGACGATTTACCAAGCTTAAATGCGTTATCCAATGCAATAATCTTTAAGAAATCGTTCCATGATTTAGACCCCCTTGAGGATATGTTCCTGGAAATTATGGCGTTCGATCCTAAGAAAAAGCGAAATCTAAATTTAGCCCTGCAGAAGAAACAAAGGGGAACAAATGTGAGACATCAGAAAAGGTTGCTAAAATATATCCAGTATTGTGTGCAAGACAATAATAAGTTCTGCCATAGTAAATATTCGATATCTAAAAGCGATTCTATCCTTCATGCAGCAAATCAACAACATAACGGTAAGAGGGTATTTTAATGGTTTGATCATGTTTTTAATCAACCGAGTTAATTACCGCTGTTATTCACATTTAATTTAGTTGTTTGTTTGTTAGTTTAAAAACAAAAATTTATTTCATTACATGCCATTGTAATGTAACATTGTATGCTGGAAATGGCCTTGTCCAAAACTGAGTTCATTTCTGCTTGACCTGACTGACATTTTGTTTTTCATTTTGTGTTAACAACTAATGCATAGCTAAATTATTCTCTCTGTGTATGGGCTTAATATCAGGATCATTATTAATAGAGGAATTAAATATATTTAATTGCGTCTAAGTTTTGGAATTCGCTGAGTGTAATCCAGGTTATGGTTTTGATTTTTTAAATATAAGATCATTCTAGAAGGTTATTTTCCATTAGGTAAATTTCTTTTTATATAGAAAATGCTAATTGTGACCTGAGGTCAAATAGAGAACAATTTAATCTTGTGATTGTGAGGACTTGGTCATTCGTGCTTTAACATCTAGCACTTTCAAGTTGTATTATGTTGTGACCAGGTGGGATGAATCTTTTTCTTCAAATTATTGAATTCAAGTGATTTTTTGCTCTGGAAATACAAAGGTGCTCTGATAAAATTCTAGGATAAAAATTAACTGGAATTTATACTAAATTCAAACCTGGAATTATATTTCTGTGATACAAAAAAGACTACTGACACATCAACACTCTATAAGCTATAACAGACACGTCATCGACTTCAATTTTTGGATTTCTTCCGGAGTTTATTCCGGACTTTAAATTACAAGGACTTGTATATCTAATTCTTGGATCATTTTGGGATTTAATTCGCAATACCGTAAGTTCTTTTTTCTCATTTTCACTTTGTATTCTAGAGAAATAGATTATTTGTTAAATTTTACAAAGCTTGTTGTCTTTTACTCTTTTCTGTTACTTATTTTAAGAGCATAGACTCGTAACAGAAAATTGGGCGCTCGTCCTTGGGATACGAATTTCGCTAAAATATTTCAGAAAACTTTGTTTTGAAATTTTGATTCACTTTTTCTTGGAATTGTCTAAATCCCAGGTATTATTATTTCACATTTTAGAAATCTTTATTGAAATCAACAAGCTGTTTACAATGTCATCTAAACTGGAGATATTTATTTCAAGTCCTACTCAGGAACAGTTAGACTCCTTGAAAAAGATTGCTTCAGGTTACCAGAAAATATGATCTTTCTGAGGCTAAAGCTTCTTTAACGAAGCAAGAAATAAAAAATATTTTGGTCCAATATTTTGTGGAAAAGTGTGTTTTGAATAAATGTGCTTTGGATTTGATCAGTATCAGACTCTAACATAAAAGTAAAGGAATACAAATTAAAGTACAAGATGGAATTATAGTTAAGAAAACTAGAGCTTCAGAAAGAGAAAGAAGAAAACAAATGCAATTAGAGAAAAAGGAAAAACAAATGCAAATGCAATTAGATGAAGAGGAAAGAGAGAGGTAAATGCAATTGGAGAAAGAGGAAAGAGAGAAACAAATGCAAATGCAATTGGAGAGATAGAGAGGAGAGAGAGACAAATGCAGGTACAGAAAGATGAAAAACAAATGCTATTGGAGAAAGAGAAAAGACAGACAAATGCAAATGCAAACGCAAAGAGAAAAGGAAGAAAGGGAACATCAATTTGGATTAAGAGAATTAGAACTGGCAAGTGAAATGCACATCCCAACTTTACATACAAATTCAAGTTTTGATGTTACTTAGAATATTAGGTTAGTATACACTTTTAAAGAAAAAGAAGTAGATAAATATTTCCCTCATTTTGAAACAATTGCTGACAATTCGAAATGGCCAAGGGAACATTGGACTCGATTACTACAAAGTGCACCCTTTGACAAAGCCCAATATATCTGAGCTTCGCAGTACAGCAAAGTGCTGACTATGATCTGGTTAAGGAATGCATCTTAAAGGGTTACGAGTTAGTCCCTGAGGCTCATCGACAAAAGCTCAGGAACTATTGAAAAGAAACTTAACAAACTCATGTTGAATTTGAAAGAGAAATAGAGCAGTTATTTGACAGGTAGTGCTTAGCCAACCAAGAATGTTGATCAAGATTACGAAACTCTTAGACAACCAGTATTACTTTAAGAGTTCAAGAACTGTGTCCATAGTGACGTTAAGAAAGTATCTTGAAGAGCATAAGGTCGAAACTTTAGAAAATGCTGCTCGTACTGATGACTAGTATTCCTTAGCTCATAAAGTTTCTTTGGTTGGTAAGTCTTCCACTTAGCAGTATTTCAGCCTAATAGGAGCCATTCCAAATTTCAATGTGGCACAACTTTTAGAAATCAAGTTTCTGATAAGATTGATCAGAAGTCCTTATCTCTTCCAACGTGTACCAAGTGCATGAAGAAAGGACAACTTATTACTGATTGCTATAAAGATAAAAATAAGCATCAGAATGAAGACAGACCTTTTCCAAATGCTCTTATTTCTAAGAGGTCAAGGTCACGGTCGTGTATCGCAAGCAATACATCTGTTCGGTCAAATAAACCCCAGTCTGATTTTATAATGAATAATTATGAATCATTTATGTCGAAGGGTTCTATATCACTCATGGGTGATACAACCAGTCCTATCCCTATTAAAATTTTAAGGGACACAGGAGCATCTCAGAGTCTTTTATTATCAGGTACTTTGCCTTTTCTGAGAAGTCTTTTTCTAATGAGAGCGTCTTTATTCAGGGAGTAGAGTGTGGCTTTGTTAATGTTCCTCTCCATTTTGTAAATTTGTCATCAGACTTGTCTCAGGACCTGTGACAGTCGGAATATTGTATTCTTTACCCACTGAAGGCATTCATTTATTATTAGGTAATAACCTAGCTGGAGAATAGGTTGTGGTTAATCCACTTGTAACTGACAAGTCTTCTTTGGATCAGAAAGTTTATCCGATTGAAAAAGAAATCCCTGATTTATACGCAGCTTGTGCAGTTGCTAGAGCTATGGCAAAGAAAGCTCTTGAGAATGATGTTGATCAGGAGAGTATTCCTTTAGCTGACACATGTATTGGTCAGGCTTTTGACAAGGTCACTTTCACTTCTTGTTTGGATCAATCAAAAGGTATTGATCACAGTGATCTTCGTTTAACTATTCATTCTCTTTATTCTAATTAGGGTGACAAACGACAATCACTTGTCGTCGAATAGGAAAAAGATCCTGAGATCTCCCGTTTGTTTCAGAGGGCCATTAGTGATACTGAAGCCACAGAATTACCTGTTTGTTATTTCGTTAAAACGGGATTCTTAAAAGAAAATGAGGACCACCCGAGGTACCTGCTGGTGACGAGTGGTCAGTGAACTATCAAATTATAGTTCCAAATGTGTACAGACAGGAAATTCTTAGTCTGATCCATGAAACTTCATTGGCTGGTCATTTAGGGATTAATAAGACTATCACAAGATCTTGAATCACTTATTTTGGGTCGAAAAGTTAAAATTATGTTTGTAAATACTGCAGAACTTGTCACACTTGTCAAATGGTAGGAAAACCCAATTAGAAGATACCTAAATCTGATCTGCAACCTATTCCTGCATGTGACGAACCATTTAAGAGAATAATGGTAGACTGTGTTGGTCCCTTACCTAAGACCAAGTCAGGTAACGACTACTTGTTGACCATAATGTGTACGTCAACAAGATTCCCAGAGGCAATTCCTTTGAGGAATATTAAAACTAAAATCAATAGTAAAGTTTTGATAAAGTTTTGTTTGTTTGTTTTTTTGCTCAATTTGGCCTTCCCAAATCTGTCCAACCTGATGAAGGGTCAAATTTTATGTTTGGAATTTTCCAGCCAATTATGCTTGAATTTGGCATCCAGCAATTCAAGTCAAAATTGAATATAAGGTACGACGGAACTGCAATGGAGAGAAATTTTCAGTCTGGTGATGGAGTTCTGTCTCTCTTGCTCATTCTACAAAATTTTCTTCAGATTTGGTATTATGGCCCTTACAAAGTTAGGAAGAAAATGATTTCAATGACTTCAAATTACAAGGACGTGTGTATCTAATTCTTGGAATTTTTTGGGATTTAATTCGCAATGCCTTAAGTTCTTTTTTTTTCTTCTCATTTTTACTTTGTGTTCTAGTTAAATAAATTATTTGTCAAATTTTACAAAGCTTGCTGTCTTTCACTCTTTTCTGTTACTTATTTTAAGAGCATAGACTCGTAACACCGCCTTTCTTCAGTTTTCGTAGCATTAATTTACGAAATTTGGCTCTATATTGCTCGTCTCTCAAAGCTTAAGGAGAAAACTTTTGTACCTTCATTTATCAATATAAAACGACACACAACACCACTCTCGATACAACACTCATGCCATTTTACCAGTCACACCTAGCTCATACCACACTCGATACCACGATCATACCACATTTAATACCACAATCATACCATCCTCATTTCACGCTCATTACCACGCTCATACCACATTCAAAGTCACAATCATACCATACTCATACCACACGCATTACCACGCTCATGCCACATTCAATACCAAAATCATACCATACTCGATACCGCAATCATACCACACTTGACACCACAATCATACCATTCTCATACCACACTCATTACCATGCTCATATCACATTTAATACCACAATCATATATTACTAAATACCACAATCAGCACACTCGATACAACAATCATACCATACTCATACCACACTCATTTCACACTCAATACCACGCTCATACCACACTCGGTAATGCTTTGATTGTTTTATATTGAGAATTGTTTAACATAATCGTAGGACTTAAGATAAATTAGCTGGAAGAATTGCTAAAATTGATAGGCATGTCTGAACAAATAAAATGACATTCTCGTGTGTTCTAATTTGTTGCCTGACTAGATTTTTTTGTATGCACTGGTAAGTTTTAATTGTTAGCATTGACTGTAGAACCTGCCTACCATCTGATTTCTAGCTCAGTTGGTTTCCAAGAAAATGATATACGTTTTAGAATACTCAATCTGTATTTTTGGTTCATTAAATCCACCATCAAATGTTTAGCTTCGAAGCGGGGATTTCTCTACAAATCGATTTTACAGTTTAATGTTATATTTGTTTAGCAGCGACTGAATACGAATCTATTAACGAATTCTTTCAAGGTGTGTATTAGTTTGTCTGTCCAACTCACATTGATATTTGAAAAATTGCTCAAACGATTCATTTAGAACTCTCTGCTTAAACCTACGGATACAAGTCAAGTATTTAATGTACTTTTATCCTTACATATCAGCTATCACGATTATTTAACTCACGGATATGAGCTAATTTTGGAAAACTATTCCTGTTTATAAACCCATATAGATCGCCTATTGCGATAATAATATTTTTTAATATTTTTTTTCTTCCTGCGTACGGCGCGCTGCTTTGTTAACAGACTGCCATCAAGATGCTAGATTTGATTTATGGAAATACAAGAATCCCATTGATGAAAGGTGATGCGAGATGTATAATTATTTATGTTCGAAGTACAGCATAATTTCACACCCACTTTTTCTTCAAAATTGCCAAATGTGTTTATGTATCCGCACATGTGAAAGTATTGAGATGGGACGGAATCGAAATTAATTTTGGTGCGTCAATTGTAGAGTGGAATTTAACACTCATTTCATCGCTAAAATATTTAGATTATTTTCACGCTTTCTTATTTAATCATATCGTCGTCCCAAAAGAATATTTTATTTCTAGAACGGATAATTTTGTTTACCTAGGTAAATGAAGACTAAGACATTTATTTATCATACGATTTGTACGGTCTTTGCTTTGTACCACAATAAAAGTTCTGTCTGTCCCTGTCTCTGTCTCTGTCTGTCTGTCTGTCTCTCTCTCTCTCAAATGATACGAGTTGTGTTTGGAAACGAGATTTAGTTGTCAAGTAATAACGATCAACTTAATAATCGTGTCTTGTCTAATCCCTTTGCTTCATTTCAAGGTAAAAAGCAATCTTAGCAATTTATTGAACTTTCTCTCGCCTTATTTCATGACCTTAGAACATTTTTTAACGGAAAAAATCAGACATTATTGGAAAATTTTGTTCTTTCTTTTGTTAAATTTAAGATTTGAAAGCATCAAGATTAAGGTTTTGTTCACCGAGGTTGAGGCTTCTCTCCCAATTTTTGTCAATGTGTTTCCAAGATATGATGACTGGTGTTAAATTATGTTTAAATAAAGATTGGATCTAGAAAGGCCAAGAGGGAGACAATGACTACTTCTAAATCATATTTAATATTAATACAATATATAATTTTTATTAAGAAATTCAAAGTGTACTTCAGAAAACATCTAACACATATATATTTACTTATTTTGTTTTAAAATGAGTCTTAAAAAGAATGTGTAAAATGTTGTAACCGTTGCTAAACTGTTAAGGAGTGCTTATGTAGTTCCAAACCGCATATATCAGATATGGAGGTTGCGAAGGATATATGGTTAATGATAATGAGCTACAGGTTCTCTCACCATACCCGTCCCACTGTCTATATCAGGTCACCTTCATTCATTGATTTATTACCAAAGCTCGACCCTGTCTTCTTTCTCAAGAAGGAAAATGGACCTAATCCAAAAATAAATCATTAGATAAACGTAGCACATCATTACGAGCAGAGAATTGAAGAGCCGTATATACACTTCCCTTTTATATTAAAATGATGGAAGACACTACCTAGACGAGGGCGTTAAACCTGACACTTGAAGTGAGGATCCTTAAATATTAAAACAGAAAACTCATTTCAATTTAAATATAATTATAGGTTTATTTGAACTATACACAACGATTACAAGCATATACCGGGGCTCCGAGCGGCCGAGTGGTCTAAAGCGCTCACCGTTACAGATCATTGCCACCTCATCTCTGCCTGTGTGTGTGTTCTAGTCTCGGGTTAGGCCAATATGGGTATGTGAGAAAGATTGCCAGTAGCTTCTCGTGGGCGGTAGTTCTTTCCGGGGTTTTCCCAGGTTCTGTCTAAACCATTTATACCGGCCGCCATGTATAGCCTATCTTGTGCTGAAAAATGGCGTTAAACCCTACAACAACAACAAGCATATACCCTTTAAGGTCAAGGAAGCAATTTTTGATATACAGCTGCAGTTTGCTCTTAGTGATATGCTACAGCCATGTTATCTAGATAAACGAATCCTCTTTTTTGACAAACTGTTCATCTACTGCATTTAAAAAATGTATTCATGGACGATGGTGATATAATTATACTCACTGCATAAAAATATATGACAAGCTCAGGACGAAACTGCGAATTAAATTAAATTACCAATCCTGACTAAAAGAAACATACGCCACCATATTAACTTACTACTCACCATCCACATTGAATAAATACAAATCAAAGAGTATTCCATCCATCAACCAAGTAATGAACACTTCTAAACGGTTGATAGGGGATTTAAAAAGTGCACAATTATGAAGAATGTCAGCGTGAGATATATAATTGAAAACCTCGAAAGTAATCTCAATAATATAGTACAGTACACCATAATAAAATATAAAATTTACATCGATAATAAATTTTTATATTTTTTGTTAATGCAGAGGTGATAAACATGATCAACGGTAGAAGTTTCAAATAAGAGCAATTAAAAGGATGTTCTTGATTTCATATTGTTTGGCACAATATTGGATAGAATACTAAACAAATAATTCCAGTAAACTAGAACTTTGAACTATTCCGACATCAATTTTTTCAAGGCTGTATAATGTCTCTTAATTTTAATATGCACCCCACTCATTTAGCTTTCCTCACATCCCCAAAGTCTATTAAAAACATCGCTGATATTGAAAAATAAGTCTCCATAGGCTCGTCAAGCAATTTAAGAAGATACGGTTTGATGCAGTTTCCTAGTGTTCGCCTCTGTTTGTTTTAATTAACGGCTGTTTTAACACATTATTAGCAATATCTTTCCAAGGAAAAAGAGTTAAGTGCCTATTCCAAGGATATGCTGAGGCAGCCGACTCGAGAAGTAGCAGGCGCTCCGAGTCTACCTTCTCTATTTCCCCACCGTTCGTCCGTTTCATAAGCTGTCACAGACTAAAATACTCCCAGTTGTCTTGACATGTGAACTATCAGTTCTCTTGGTTGTGTGAAATAGTGATGAATTGGTATTAAATACCAACATGTGAACAGCCATAGCTGTTTCATTGTTAGATTATTTATTTTGAGGTTTTCGAGATCCCAAGTTCTGTTTTTATAGTTCTTCTTTTACTACATGCATATAATCAGGAAAATTTGTTTAGATCCTTAGAGAATCTAGGACTTCATGCACAATAAAAGGTTTCGATTACTATAAAGATTTGTATATATTAATTTATGTTTACTGCATAAAACCTTCCCGAATGTTAATATCTTACTATTTCTGTGTTTCATTTCACGCTCCATTCAACGATTCAGACACTGCTACAGAGTGCCTAGGGGTATGTTGTTCAGATGAAAATCTACTGTGACTTTGCAAATCACTGTGGTTTAGTATTCTCTTGTGCAGCACAATTATTACTTGTGTTATAGTCCTACTGCTCTTGATAAGAGGGAACAGATATACAATCCATTTTTAGTCAGGATGTAGTTCAAAATGCTGATGCCACGTGTCGTTATACAAAAGTACTAATGCGTTGTGGCTTTCGTTATGAGTGTAATGCAGATGCGATATTTCCAACTTTGATTTTTTTCTCACAAGACTTTGTTTTAGACGCAACGGAAAACATGCGTCTTCATTGCTCTTCGTCAGACGTCATATTTAAAAATTCTTGTGTAATTAAATCTCTGGTATATATTGTAGTCTAAATGCATCATCTAACAATGTAATAAGAACTATAAGAGAGCTGTCCCCAAACATATCTTTGTTCGGATATGCGGATTCACACCTTGGGAATGCATCTGAATGTATTTTCTATCCTTAACAAGCACGCTTAATATGTGACGTTGTCACTTCTAAATAACCGTAACCTAATTTGTCTAATTGATGTCAGTCTAGAACATGTTGTACAAGGAAGGAGTTCAATTTCAAACACAGGTACCAGATGTAATCTTCATACTAAAATGAGTAAGATTATGAACATATTAAATTGCGGTTTCACATGTATTCTTTTATTTCTTAATGATAATTGAATCTACAGTGACACTTTACATCGATGTAGTTCTCTTTTTTGATATGTAGAAAGTTTAATTTTCAGCGAGCTTATAATGCATCTTTATGAGTTAGAACTCATGACATGTACTGTGTTCAGGAAAATGATGACTGGGACTAGTAACTCGTGCATTTGACAACGAATTATAAGCAAAGGTTCAACAATCCAAAACTAAATACTAAAGAATATGTTGATCTATCAATTAGTATTAACATCTGAGCGATACACATAATATTGACGAAATAAACCAAAGTATAAATCGAATGTAAAACCAGTAAAAAAAAACTTTACAACTGAAACAGATGCATTAAAAACTAAAATATATAACAACAACTCTCTTATTGTCTGGTAAAATCGATACAATTTGAACCGAAATCAACGAAAAATAGAAATTCAAAACTCATTTGAACATTGAAACTGGTATAAAATGTTTTAGCTGTTTGAAACAATCGCTAAAGGAGGAAGATACTAAATACAAAAGTAATTTGATTTTTTTTTAAAAAAGACAGTAAACCTGCTGGTATTGAAATAAATCTGAATGTGAGAGACGAAACATCGAGGATAAACTCTACAGACAAACAACTAATGAAAACATGGTTGGAAGCTTACCAGTCTGAAAATACAGACAACAGTTATGACTTTATCTATGCCCCATCACCGTTTCCATGAACACAGTTTATGTACAATGAGAGAGCTTCACGTTAAAATGCCATTTAAACTGGAATATCAAGCGTATAAACAATTTTTTTATTAACAGAGATATCAACGATCAAAGAGTTTGTCGGCAAATACATTGACTGTTACATTAGATTAAAAGTTGACAACAAACGTGCATTTTTTGCCATTAAAATTTAAATAACGATTTTATCTTTGTATTTCACAGCGTAAATAAATACATTTAATATATAAGTGTAAATAAGAATATATTATTTAAAAGAAGATATTTCAGTAATTGCAGTGAAAACAAAAGAAGGTACAACTCTGTCAGGAGATATAAAATAAAAACAAGGAAGCAGTATCAACACATTGATACACATTTCTTTTATCTATCAAACCAGAAAATATTGCTAAACTTGAAAGGTCAGGATAACCTAACCTTCTCACAATTTCTAACAACCTTCTGATGAACAAATAATATACCTAAATATAGTTTTATTTTGTTTACTGCATTCACAGAGAAAAAAAACAAACTGTCTAACTCATTACAAGCTGGACAAGTGTTATACGGAGTCAATTACCTCAAAATAATATAACATTGCATTACATGCACCCGAAACATTAGACCTAAACTAACTTTGCAAGTTTCTATGTTATTCACTTTGAATCGTGTTTTCTTCTCTAAAATTCTTGTCGTGCTGTTTATGTATTGTTTATTATAGTCTGGACAACCATTTTTCACTACCTCGGTATACATTATAAAGTTTCATCCAAGTTTTAACCAGTCCATTGGGTTTTTGATTCCATTGATTTCCATTGATCGTGTTGGTAACAAGAATACAGTCAGTACCAACAGCATAGCGTAATTTCCCTTTAAATTTTGATATAACGCCCTTCAAATTTGATATTAATGTCTTTTTCTGAGTTGTAATCTCTCTCCTAAAATTAATAACTCCATGAATAATGTAACAGTGTCTGAAACTGTCATAACGGCCTGTTTAATTTTTGTTCGGTTTCCAACTTTATGCACATAAGATGAAAATTACATATGACTAAGTGTTTCATTCAGTGTTTCTATACCCACAGCTGTTAATCAATTACTGTCTGGTGAAAGAAGTATGTACAACATATTGCCTAACTTTTATAATGCTAGGGCAACCTAACCGACAAATTCCTCCATCTAATAACATACAGTTCCATACCCCCTGTATAATGACTTCTATCACAAGCATTCATGTACATTTGGTTTTTGCGGTAATAAAATCCATTGCCTGTACTTCTGGACTCGTTTTCGTTAATGGTTATTACATACATGTTAACATCTATAATATTCTGTTTTTACCCCTTATGATTCTCAGCCATGATTTGTTGGACTTTTACATTGCTAGAGAACAAATTAGGTTGTATCAGATTTATGGCATAACCCGTTATTTTCGAACTAGAATCGATTACTATAATGATAAATATTTTATCCACAAAAGAATGCATTGATTATAGTGGTGTTTCCATACTTTCATTGAATGAAATTTTTACTGAAGTTTTACCGTTTATGGACTATTATTGGACTGTTGCTACTCTTCTGGTGGATTGCACTGAAGTCCTTAAATTAGCCTTTGTTTTTCAATTTGTTTTTTTTTTTTATCAAACTTCCAATTTTTTTTATGGTGAACTATTTTCGTTCTTCCGTAATGTAATTTGTCGCTTCCTAGGACATTATCTACGCTGAATGTAGTCGCTTTTGAACGTTTTCCATGTGGTCAATTTTTTTTTTAATCTACTGATTTTTATATATTTAGGTTTTATGACCAATACAGCCCCGGTCTTTTCGTAATGTGCTGCTTTTTGCCATATTTATCGCATTCTAGGAACTCGTAATCTTTGCAAATTCCAATTTTGTATGCGCCCTATTACCGATAGTTACGAACTCTTGCCCACAGATGAAGGTGATTATGCATTACAGCTCAATCTTTTCAGCTGGTTTCCATTTCATGAGTCCATACCTTTTATCATTCAGTCTTGTCGTCTTTTAAGATTTGTCTAAGTCTGTATGTGTCATTTTCATTACCGTCTTCGGAAACCATGACTCAGTATCCATCCTCTTCAACCCTTCCAGTCTGTAAACAACGGTATTACCTTCAAGTTCTTGCCTTATTTTAAATAGATCCTCTGTAATTTTAGGACCGTGGCCCGTTGCATCAATTGGTTTTTTTTTTAAAATTCTGTTTCACTGATTTTCCAAATATATGTGTTACCAGGTAACTAAATTGATTCATATTCTTCAGCCATTGTCTTCTTTGCTCACTTCTACTGGAGTCATTATGTCTATTATTCTTTGCTCACTTCTACCGGAGTCATCACTTCTGTTAATCCGATGGATATTATTGTAACCATCACTTAAATCTGGTGCAACGTCAACCCATATACGATTTCATTTGAGTGAAGCACTTACACGGGATTAGAGTTCTTTTACACTTCTCTACTGCAGATGCTTTATTTTCTAAGTTGCGAAGCATTTAGCATTTTTCTTTATAGTGGATCTCTTGTTATAGAACACTTTTCCCTAATCAAATTGTTTAATTTTACAGTTTGTTCCTCTTTAAGGATTATTGTGAAAGAATCAGCGTTATACATGTAGTTGTATCAACTATATCAATTATTGCCCTTGCCTGTCACTGGTCATCAACGTGACTAACATTATAAAACCTTCTGAACGAAAGTCTTTTTCTAGGTTAATTGAGCAATGTGTTGATAAATTGTACAGTTAACCATTCATTATTGTTTTATATTTGAGTCGCATTTAAAATGTTTCGAAAACTAATTGGCATTTCTGTTAGCAACTGGGGTTTTGGGATTGCAGCTATAGATGTCATTTAAAACGAAATGACACTTCAGATAAATACTTTATGATTGGTACATTGTCATTAGGCGTCATTAAGAAGCCGAAAGGATATTCATCCATGAATAAGCCAAAAGGATATCAATCCATGGACAAGCCAAAAGGATATCAACCCATGAACAAGCCAAAATGATATCTGTCCATGAAAATCCAATAGGATTTCCATCTACAAAAGATACTTTAATTTTCAACAATTTCAAGTTTTCAAACTTCTTTCAGCTTATGAATGATTTCAAGTTTATGTCAAACTTTTCCATTTGTATGACAGACTCTTTTACAGCTGCTTTGGAATTACCTTGTGATGCTCCAAATCAACCTTTTTTTCTTTCATGTTATACTCCTAAACTATTTCCATTACGTCATTAAAAACTGTTGTACCTAATACATTGTAACTAAGTGCCATTTGTTATGTAAATTTAATTTAATTATTTGCTTGTTAGTTTCAATTTTTTTCAATTCCATTACATGCTATTGTAATGTAACTTTGTTTACTGGAATTGACATTGTCCAGAATTTGAGTTCGGTTCTGTTTGACCTGGCTGATTTTCTTTTAAATTTTATTTTATTTCATTGAAGTGAACAAGTAATACTAGAAACATTGTATATAGTTGCTGACCTTGTTCCAAAATCATTGACAGTTTTGGTAAACAACTTTTTTATTATTTTTTTTTCTTTTCATAGTAAGAATTATTAAGTTGAATCAAGGTAATACCTGGACTACGTGACAAATAGCATAACAAACTTCTATTTTTTCCCGAAGAATGAACTTTTGACCCTCATCCGGGAATCTATTTTGCGTCTTAATTAGCGTATAACTGTTGGTTTTGATAGAAGTTTGTCAGTCGGGCTCCAAACAAATGACGCGTTAAGAAGTTATTATGTTGTGACCAGTTTGGGTTGAATTTTTATTTTATTGAATTCAAGTGATTCTTTTCCGTGGAAATACATAAGTGCTCCTACAAAATTCTTGGATAAGGCATTTATTGGAAGCTATACTGAATTCAAAACTGGAATAATATTTTCTGTTTTTCAACGAAGGGCTGTTGACATAACAGCACTTCGCTGACCATAACATACGTCATCGCCTTCCATTTTGGATTTCATCGGGACTAGAACTCAGTTTCATTCAAGACTTTTTATTACTAGGACTTCCATTATTTAAATCTTGGATTGCTTTTGGATTTGATTCGTAAAATCGTAAGTTCTTTTTTCTTAATTTTTCACTTTGTATTCTAGGGAAATAAATTATTTGTTAAATTTTACAAAGCTTGTTGTCTTCACTCATTTCTGTTACTTATTCCAAGAGCATAGACTCGTAACATATTAATTGTTAAGTTCAATCGTATTGATATTAAAATTTTCATTTTATTTGTCTTCATAGACTGACTAATCCCGTATTTTTTTTTTTCATAAATTAACAATGCATCGCGATGACTGCTCCATTAATTTATAGTAAGTGGACAAATTTAGAGTACTGCAGTTTAAATTTCTGGACATTTGTCGATACATTTATTTACGCGGAAAATGAGAGTATTACCTTTAATGACACCTTCGTTCAGTAGTCTCAATTCACCTACAACTATATCATAGCTACCCCTTTCACTGAATTGTTTGTTTTGTGCAATCTTTGCTGTCAATTATAATAAAGTTTATATATTTATAAAATATGCATTTATAAAAAAAATAACCGTTAAAACCTTATATTGAATTCCTTTCCACTAGATTTTGTGTTGGGAGTTTTGTGTCCTCTAAGTACATAGGTGAATGTGAACCGCGTATGCATAATATAAATACAGTTTAAACAGTAGCCTTTTTTCCCATCCAGACATTATACTGCATGAAGTATGCTATAAAAGACATTATACTGCATGAAGTATACTATAAAAGACAGAGTAAACATGCTACCATGGTGGTGATTACCCCAAACATATCCATGCCGTTTTCAATCGGCGCGTGCAGGAGAGCATATGTGACGAATATGTCAGAAGTAATGACACTGCAAAAATAGCACAAGATCAACTATGTCATTTATGGTAAATGTTGTACAAACGGTCGATCTGAAACAATTGAAGACCAGAATATATATATATATATATATATATATATATATATATATATATATATATATATATAACAACTGTATTGTAAATGTGCGATTTGGATTTCATATAGACATAATCAGAACAAATCTTTATGCATGACAAACTCCGAGACTACAGGCAGGGGATGAGTGAGATGAACACAACTGCTCCTTTAATTTAAATAAGACTTTACAAGAACTGTAGTCAATTAAGGTGAAACGGCGCTGTTGATTGGAACATAAACAGCATAAGTAATGGTTCATTATAAAATAAAAAATACTACCTAAATATTTAAAATCAAAAGATACTACCTAAATACCTAAATATTTAAAATTAAAAGATGCTACCTAAATATTTTAAATCAAAGATATTACGGATATTCAAAATCAAAAGATACTACCTAAATATTTAAAATCAGTACAAATGCTAATCACATGCTTACCAATAGGATAGTCATTATTGGTACTTATCGTCATTTCATACTAAAATTATAAATATATCTTTCGTCAATTTTATATTCAATTTCTACAGTCATGATTAGTACTAAAATGGATTTAAATAATCACAAAAAAATCTCCGAACAATTCCAAAAATTTATAGTATCATCAAATGTAATAAAATATTATTTTTAAGAACAAAAGGGCATCACATGGCCTAAAAGTTCTGAGTGTACACTAGTGCAATACTTTTCAAAATGAAAACTTTCTAAGTCTTTCAGAAAAATGGGAAATAATATTGGTTCAAGCTCTTCACCTTGCTTCACTCATGTATTATATTGAAACTAACTTGGTTCTTCCCTTAAGCCTAACACAGTGGTATGTATATTAAATTTAATTGTTTGTCTATTAATTTTAAAATTATTTTATTTCATTACATGTCATTGTAATGTAACATTGTTTGCTGGACTTGATCTTGTCCAAAATTTAGTTAATTTCTACTTCACCTGATGGACTTTTGTTTCATTTTTTATTTCATTTATGTAACCAACTAATAATGGCTTCATTTTCCTCTATGTGTATCAGCATATTAACGGAATTATTATTCAGGTAAAGAAAGAAGGAGTAAATATGTTGATCAGGGTCAGGGTTTTAGTGATTCCTAAGTCAATTTTAGAGGCTATTGTGTTGCCAATAATCAAGGCTCATTAGATCATTCTAGAAGGATATTTTCCATTAGGTAATGGTTGTTTTTAGAAAATCTAATTCTGACCTGAGGACAAGCAGAAAACTATATTTTCTTGTGACTGTGAGGATTGTACGAGTAGTGCTTTAACATCTAGCACATTAAGTTGTATTATGTTGTGACCAGTTTGGGCTGAATTTTATTTTCTTTAAATTATTGAATTCAAGTGATTATATTCTCTGGAAATACAAAAGTGTTCTGATAAAATTCTTGGATAAAGACATTCACTGGAATCTATACTGAATTCAAACCTGCAATAATACTTCTGTGATTCAACAAGAGACTGTTGACGCATCAGTACTTCGTAGGCCACAACCGACACGTCATCGCCTTCAGTTTTGGATCTCTGCGGGACTTGAACTGACTTTTATTCAGGACTTTTTATTACTAGGACTTGTGTCTTTAATTCTTGGATTATTATTGGATTTAATTCGTAATACCGTGATTTCGTTTTCTTATTTTTCACTTTGTATTCTAGGAAATAAATTATTTGTTAAATTTAACAAAGCTTGTTGTCTTCACTCTTTTCTGTTACTTATTTTAAGAGCATATACTCGTAACAGAGAATTGGGCACTCGTCCTTAGGATAGGAATTTTGCTAAACTATTTCAGAAAACCATATTGTTGAAATTTAATTTCCTCTAGTTTCTGATTGTTTAAAATCTCAAGTATTATTTCACATTTTAGAAATATATAGTGAAATCAGCAAGCTTTCCACAATGTCATCGAAAGTGGAGATCTTTATTTAAAATCGTACCCAGGAGCAGGTAGACTGTTTGAGAAAAGATGAATTGCCGCAACTTGCCAGAATATATCATCTTTCTGGGGCAAAGGCTTCTTTAACAAAACAAGAAATAAAAAATAGTTTGGTCCAATATTTGGTGGAAAAGAATCTTTTGGATAAAAGTGCATTGGTTTTCATTAATAAGCCTGTATCAGACTCTAAAATTGAAGTAAAGGAATTAAAATTAAAATATAAGATGGATTGAGAGCTAAGAAAGCTTGAACTTCAGAAGGATCAAGAGCAGAAACAAATGCAATTAGACAAGGAGGAAAGAGAGAGGGAAATGTTGTTGGAGAAAGAGGAGAGAGAGAGAAACAAATGCAGTTACAGAAAGAAGAAAAACAGATGCAATTGGAGAAAGACGAGAGAGAGAGAGAGAGAGAGAGAGAGAGAGAGAGAGAGAGAGAGAGAGAGATGCAAATGCAAAAAGAAAAGGAAGAAAGAGAAATTCAATTTAGATTAAGAGAATTAGAACTGGCAAGTAAATGCACATGCCCACTTTAAAAACAAATTCAAGTTTTGATGTTGCTAAGAATATTAGGTTAATGCCCCCTTTTAGAGAAAAAAGAAGTAGACAAATATTTTCCTCATTTTGAAAAAATTGTTGAAAATTCGAAATGGCCAAGGGAGCATTCGACCCTATTATTACATAGTGCACTTTTTGGCAAAGCTCTAGACATCTATGCTTCCCTATCAGTAGAGCAAAGTGCTGACTACGATCTGGTTAATGAATCCATCTTAAAGGGTTATGAGTTAGTCCATGACGCTTATCGACAAAAATTCAGGAAATTTAAAAGAAAAGCTGGACAAACTCATGTCGAATTTGCAAGAAAAAAAGAGCAGTTATTTGATAGGTGGTGCTTGGCCAAGAAAGTTGATCAATATTATAAAAACTTCAGACAACTAGTATTACTTGAAGAGTTGAAGAATTGCATCCATAGAAACATTAAGACTTATCATGGTGAGCAGAAAGTCGAAACATTGGAAATTGCTGCTCGTATTGCTGAAGAGTATTCCTTAGCTCATAAAGTTTCTATTGTAAGCAAGTCTTCCACTGAGCAGTCTTCTGGCAAAAAAATATTTCAGCCTAATACGAGCCCATCTAAATTTCAATCTGGCACAACTTTTAGAAATCAAGTTTCTGATAAGATCGTTTAGAAGTCTTTATCTTTTAATACGTTTACCGATTGCAAGAAGAAAGGACACGTTATTTCTGATTGCTACCAATTGAAAAATAAGCATCAGAATCAAGACAGCAAATGATCTTATTTCAAAGAGGTCAAGGTCGCGGTCATGAATGGAAAACAATATATTTGTTGGGTCTAATAAACCTCAGTCTGATTTTATTGTGGAGAATTATGAACCCTTCATGTCGAAAGGTCCTATATCATTCATGGGTGAATTAGCCCTATCCCTATTAAAATTTTAAGGGACACAGCAGCTTCTTAGACTCTTTTATTATCAGGTACTTTGCCTTTTTCTGAGAAGTCTTCTTCTAATGAGAGGATTCTTATTCAGGCAGTAGAGTGCGGCCTTGTTAATGTTCCTCTCCATTGTGTAAATTTGTCATCAGACTTAGTGTCAGGACCTGTGACAGTCGGAATAATGACTTCTTTACCCATTGAGAGCATTCATTTATTATTAGGCAATGACCTAGCTGGAGATAAAGTTGTGGCTAATCCACTTATAACTGACAAGCCTTCCTTGGATCAGAAAGCCGATCCGATTGAAAAAAGAACTCCCTGATTTATACCCAGTTTTTGCAGTTACTCTAGCTATGGCAAAGAAAGCTGTTGGGAATGATGTTGATAAGGAAAGTATTCCTTTAGCTGACATATGTATTGGTCAGGCTGTTGATGAGGTCACTTTCACTTCTTGTTTGGATCAATCAAAAGGTATTGATCACAGTGATCTTCTTTAACTACTCATTCTCTTTATTCTAATCATGGTGACAAACGACAATCACTTGTCTTCGAGCAGGAAAAAGATCCTGAGGTATCCTGTTTGTTTTAGAGGGCCATTGGTGAAAGTGAAGCCACAGAATTACCTGTTGTTATTTCATTAAAAATGGGAATTTTATGAGAAAATGGAGACCTCCCGAGGTACCTGCTGGTGACGAGTGGACAGTGAACTATAAAATTGTTGTTCCAAAATCATACAGAAAGGAAATCCTTAGTCTGGCCCGTGAAATACCTTTATCTGGTCATTTAGGGATTAATACGACTGATCACAAGATCTTGAATCACTTCTATTGGCAAAAAGTTAAAAGTTCTGTTTGTAAATACTGCAGAACGTGGCACACTTGTCAAATGGTAGAAGAACCCAATCAGAAGATACCTAAGGCTCATTTGCAACCTATTCCTGCATGTGACGATCGATTTAGCAGAAAAAATGGTAGATTGTGTTGGTCCCTTACCTACTTGTTGCCCATAATGTGTGCATCAACAAGATTCCCAGAGACAATTCCTTTGAGGAGTATTAAAAATAAAACAATTTTAAAAGCTTTAATAAAGTGTTTTTTATTCAGTATGGCCTTCCGAAATCTGCCCAATCTGATGAAGTGTCAAATTTTATGTCTGGAATGTTTTAGCAAGTTATGTACGAATTAGGCATTCAACAATTCAAATCTTCTGCCTATCACTCTGACAGCCAAGGGGCTTCAGAAAGATTTCATCAAACTTTCAAAAATATGTTTCGGTCATCTTGTTTTGATACTGGTAAAGATTGGGATGAAGGCATTCATTTACTGTTGTTTGCTGTTAGGGAATCAGTGCCTGAATCTTTAGGATTCAGTCCCTTTGAACAAGGTTTTGGACATACTGTGCGTGGATCATTGAAGTTGTTTAAAGAGAAACTTCTTTCTAATGAAGATACCGAAATCAGTCTTCTTGATTATGTTTCCAATTTTAAGTACAAGTTGTTAAGGCTTGTGAGGTTGCAAGAACTAATCTGCATTCTTCTCAGTCAAAAATGAAATTAAGATATGATAAAAATGCAAAGGAAAAGAACTTTCCGCCTGGTGATAGAGTTCTGCCTCTCTTGCCCTTACCACAAAATCCTCTTTAGGCCAAGTATTATGGTCCTTACACAGTTGAAACGAAAGTAAATGATTTAAATTACATCATAAATGCTCCTGGGAAGCGAAAACAACAAAACACTTTGCCACATAATATGTTAAAGGAGTATATTGAGAGAGATAGCCAGGTTAATCATGCAATTCATTTAGTTGTACCCGTCTCACTCAGTGAGGATTTAAGCGAAGGAATGCAATCGGACCCTATTGATTTTCGAGTAACAAATCCTCGGAATTCAGAAATTATGAATAATCTGGACCAGAAACGTTCACATTTGCAACAGCAAGAAATGAATGAACTTAAACAGTTATTAGTGGAATATGAGCACTTATTTCCCGATGTTCCTACGATTACAAACAAAATCTACCATGACGCTGAAATTGCAAAATCCACACCTGTGAAACAACACCAATGCAGGATGAACCCTCTCAAACAGGAATGCTTGAAAAAAGAAATTCAGTATTTGCTGGAAAATTATTTATAGAGCCGAGTAAAAGTGACTGGAGTTCACCATGTATACTTGTTCCGATAACATATAATACTTTCTGCATATGTGCTGATTATAGAAAGGTGAACAGTGTGACTAAAACAGATTCATTTCCATTACCAAGAATCGATGACAGCATTAATAAATTTGGAAATGCAACGTATGTCAGCAAATTTGACCAACTGAAAGGATTTTGGCAAATTCCACTGACGGAAAGTGCAAAGGAAATTTCGGCATTTGTGACTCCAGATCGACTTTATCAATATAAAGTGATGCAGTTTGGGATGAAAGGTTCGTCAAGTAGTCTTCAACGTTTAATGAACATGATTACATCTGGTCTAGATAATTATGATGCTTACATCGATGATGTCATCCTCTACAGCGACACCTGGAAAGATCAGTTAATGACAATTCGTATATTCTTTGACAGACTCACTGATGCAAGTTTGACAATTAATTTATCCAAAAGTGAGTTTTGCCGTGCTTGTGTAACGTTCCTACGACATATCGTGGGACATTGACAAGTTAAACCTATAGATACTAAGGTCAAGGCTATCTCTGAATTCCCTGTGCCAATTAGTAAAATACAACTGATACGATCTCTTAGGTATGGCTGGATACTATCATACATTTTGTTCCAATTTATCCATAATTGCTGAACCCCTGACAAATTTATTGAGCAAGAAAACCAGGTTTCGTTGGTTTGAAAAATGTCAGGAGGCTTTTGATAAGTTAAAGGCCATACCTAAGAGTGTACCAGTTCTTACAGCTCCAAATTTCAGTCAGTCATTTAAACTGTCTGTTGATGCAAGTGATGTTGGGGTTGGAGCAGTATTGATTCAAGAAGATAAATCTGGTGTTGATCATCCAGTGTGTTATTTTTCTACGAAATTAAATAAGCACCAGAGAAATTATTCCACAATCGACAAGGAATATTTGGCTTTGATGTTGGCATTACAACACTTTGAAGTTTACATTAGTTCAGCTCCTTCTCCGATTATTGTGTTTAGTGATCACAACCCATTTGCTTTCATCGACAAGATGAAAAACAAAAATCAAAGATTATTAAAGTCGAGCATATTGTTGCAGGAATATAATATTGACATCAGGCACATCAAGGGAAAACACAATTTAATAGCAGATGCACTTTCACGTGTATAGAAATGTATTGTTTCAATGTGTACTTTGTGTTATTCATAAGATTTCATCATATGATTTTTTACCACATGCATATTTGACCTATAGTAAAAAGAAAACTTTATTGTATAAATCATTCTTTTTCTTTATGAGGGGAAGTGTTATGTATATTTAATTTAATTGTTTATCTGCTAGTTTAAAAATTTGTTTATTTTATTACATGTTACTGTAATATAACATTGTTTGCTGGACTTGATCTTGTCCAAAATTTAGTTCATTTCTTCTTCCCTTGAGTGACTTTTTCATTTATTTTATTTCGTTTATGTAACCAACTAATAACTGCTTCATTATTCTCTATGTGTATGATCTTATTAACAGAATTGTTATTCAGGTAAAGAAAGAAGGAGTAAATATGTTGATCAGGGTCAGGGTTTTAGAGATTCCTTAGTCAATTTTAGAGGCTATTGTGTTGTCAATAAATAAGGCTCATTAGATCATTCTAGAAGGTTATTTTCCATTAGATAATGGTTGATTTTAGAAAATGCTAATTCTGACCTGAGGTCAAGTAGAGACCTATATTATCTTGTGACTGTGAGGATTGTACGAGTCGTGCTTTAACATCTAGCACATTAAGTTGTATTATGTTGTGACCAGTTTGGGCTGAATTTTATTTTCTTTAAATTATTTTGAATTCAAGTGATTATTTTCTCTGGAAATACAAAAGTGTTCTGATAAAATTCTTGGATAAAGACATTCACTGGAATTTATACTGAATTCAAACCTGGAATAATATTTCTGTGATTCAACAAGAGACTGTTGACACATCAGTACTTCGTAGGCCATAACAGACACGTCATCGCCTTCAATTTTGGATCTCTGCGGAACTGAGTTTTATTCAGGACTTTTTATTACTAGGACTTGTGTCTTTAATTCTTGGATTATTTTTTAACTTAATTGGTTATTTGTTAAACTTTACAACGCTTGTTTTCTTCACTGTTTTCTTTTACTTATTTTAGGAGCATAGACTCGTAACACACATGACTCCCATTGTTATGAATGTTGTTAATCCTGAAACTTTTCTCATTACCATTGTTGTCTAATATTTCATTCTCATCCCTACCCGTCACACAGTGTCAAAGTCTCCAGTAAAGTCTATGACGGTACTACAAAGTTTCATGTTTTTAATATTTTAGTAACAGCATGCATTACAGGCATCCTATCAGGTCCTAACCTGTGTGTTGTTTGTGTTATAGATGGTTAATGCTAAAGTCACCTTTATCTATCGCTTTTTTAAAAGTACTTTCTTTGCCTATATTTTAACTTATATACTATGAGATTTATCCCATTGTATTCGTGTATTATGCTGCGTACGTGTATCTTGCAAAATCATGTCGAATTTTATGTCTTTAATGTTTTATGTCATCTCGGTTACAAGATCATTTGAGTTAATGTTGAATTGTTGTTGAAACCCTGCCGAATATAAATAAATTCCATCATTTCTTACTCCAGGCAACTGCATCAAAGCAGCATTCGTCATGTTACTAACTTTAAAATCAAGGCTTAAATATCACATGCAAAAGTCATCATTGAAAGTTTGTATTCGAAAGAAAACGTTCACTCTTGCCTTTTCTCGTTAATTGCAGTCAACAAGTATGAATGTTGGATAAGGCAGATGTTTCCGACTTCTTTTTATTCTTTTTCTCATTCGACATTTGTGATTTCGAACTTGAATATATATATA
>JAECUM010031233.1:0-26373 GCA_016617855.1 Megalonaias nervosa
ACATACAGATTAATAACCAAGTCCTCATTTCGCAAATCCAGAATGTGTCCAGCCTGGTCAGTAAGTTTGAAATGTATCCTCGATAATAGTGAATTATGTACACGTAGATAAACGGGGTTAATTGGCTCAGATACAATTAACCACCCAGGTGGAGCTTGAGGACTAAATGAATATAATATATATCCTTGCTGGGCCTGGCTAGACTTTTAAAGATTTACTTGATAGCTGCCATCAATTACATCACATACTAGATTGACTGCTATCGTTGATATTATATTAACAATATCAGGTGATATATGACGGCCTCCACCGTATGGATCGTTATTATGTTTAAGAATAACCGGTGGCGGGGCTATTTTTCTCCATGCGGCAAGTATTTTTGGGAAAAATTCATCAATGATATTCCTTGGTGATTTTGGAAAATTAAACCATCGTAGTCTAAAAGTTTGTAATTCTGCTTCGATTATTTTAAAATAATTGAGAAAATCTTGCATATATGATGTTTTACGAATCGGTCCGGATTGAGTAAAATCCTCTCCCATATATGATTCACCAATTTTCCAGTTACGACCCATGACTGTTGCTGTTTTTACCAAAGCGGTATTATATGAATCAGCATTAGATTTTACTCCGTTTAGATGTTGAATAGTTGCGATTATCCTCGTTTTAAGATCATCATTGGGAAATTCATTTACATATTGAGAAAATAATTCTTGTAAATTATTAATTGTATTATTATATTCACGTGATATCTCCTCGGCAAGTCCTACGTGAGAAAGTCCAACTTTTTTAACTTATTTATTCTCTCCTCAGTTAAGATTATATCATTAAATATGCAATGATTATATTTTTCACCACTAGGAGATATTGTATCAAATCCTTTATCACAAAACTTCCATATTTGTATGTTTCGATATTCTGGAGTTTTAATAAATTTTTCTTCCTTGATCCTGCTAAACTCTTCAGTATCTGGCATTGGAACTCCATTATAAACAGGAGGAATATCAGGCCAGCCTAGAACAGATCTGATCGAACTTTGATAAATATCTACAACATAATCAGGGGAATTTATTTCAATCGCCGCTGATAATGTTGCTTCGTAAACAGTAATTGCTATTTTGGATTCTTTTCCTGTAATAGATTTAATTCTACGTTGGAACTCATAATTAATCTGTTCTATTTGATAACTGCCCGTTGAAATTCCAACAACTTGCCAATCAGGAGTTCCATCAGGTTTATTCTTATTTGCAAATACCAGTGAATTGTTTGCTGGTAGTCCACCAAACGATTTTGACCTGATATTTGGCCAGCTATGATAAACTCGTAATTGTGCTAGCGCTATTTCTTTTGCTAGAATTGCAGTTGGAAAGTTAACGCTAAATTCTGGACTGGTCGAACTTAATGATATCATATTAGTTTTTGACGGCACTGTATTAGTGACGATCTGTTGTAATAATTCATTCGACGTTGACATTATTATTATTGTTGTTATTTTAAATCGGGGATTCAATCTTCCACTTTTTCACCTTGGTGGCTATTGTCAAGGATTGCTTCATCATAGGTTTTCATTATCGTTGCGAACTCCTCATCAGATATTTTACTATCGCTGAGGTACGACGAAAGATATGACGATAGTTTAGAATAAGCTGTTGTTACTGTGTGTAATTTCATTATATACTCGTGTAATTTATCATTTGTACATGTAACAACCATACGTCTGCGATATTTTTTTACTTTTACTGTATAATCGTCAATGATATTTTTTAGTTCAATCTGACACTTACATATTTGATTGCATCTGTGACGTTGAACGTCGATTGAGGTTTGATTCATTATACTTAATGACGTTGTCATTTAATTAAGTAATTAAATGAGGGGTTTCAGCTACGAATTCCAGACACCACCAGTAACGTCTCGGGGGCATTTCAGTTGATGTCAAAGTAAATGTTTCTTTGGTGTTCTTATTTAGCATCACCAGTAGAGGATTATAATGTACATTCGGTGATGATGAAATTGCCGCAGTAATTTCCAAACCATACATGGATAGCCTGTATAACCCACTTACTTCTGCGGTATGTTCGAGAGTGTTATCGCGCGGTGTCCATGTTGATGATCCTGATGCTACTGTGTACACGATATTGTTAATTTGTTTGTGTGGAATTTTAACAAGATTAGTTTTTTCAACGATATTAGGGATTCCACTAACAATATCGTTGATTTTTGTGTTAATGGCAGCGAGTTTAATATCTACAACCACTGGATTACCAAAAAATTCATATACAGATCTGTTTATGTTTCTACGAAAATTCAAGAATGTTTGTACGTGATTGGAAAAATCAGTTTTGAATGCGGTCATTTCATCGTTGATTGTTGTTAATGATGTCACCGTCGGAATGTTGCTATCGTCGACGTATTTTTTTGTTGCAGCGTCGAAATCTGATTCTGGTGTTCTGAGATTATTAATACCATTATTATTCATGTTGAGAAATGCACGCATTATACCACCGTTGGCTAACACAAATTTAGATTCTTGATCATCAACGTATTTTTTTTGTTGCTGCGTCTGTATCTGTGGCTGGGTTTCCAAGGTATGTAATTTTATTTTGATTCATGAGAATGTTATCAGTGAATGAATCACTAGCTTTTTTAATATAATCGTTAACTGACTTACCAGAATCTTGTATTTTACCTTGATCAGCAAAAGTAACGATATTATTAACAACCGCGGTGGGAATTCGTATAAGTACATCTGACAGTTGTATATTACTTGCCTTTAATCGTCCTTGTTTATCCTGAAAAACAACGACTTCATTTTGATACACACTTGTGATATTTAATAAATCATCGATTTCATTTCTGAGCTGATCAAGAGTTGCATATTTTGATAAGTCACCTTGCTGAGCTTTACCGCGAGAAGAGCTTCCATAAATATCTACCATTATATTTACTAATGTCTGTTTAAAATGTTTGTGCGTGGCTATGCCTGGTGGTGGTATATTCGTGTACGACTTTATGAGGTGGTTTTTCTGGCGGCGCCAGTGAAATTGCGTCGAGTACAGCGAGGGTTTCACGGCCACATACCGGTGGATCTGTTAATTTTTGTGTTGGTAATGTTGAATACCATACTGGTATATCACCAGCTAAATTACTATATGGTAAAAATTCTTTTGGTGGTGCCAACCCATACGAATCGAAATAAACAATTCCACGTGGATCAATCGCGTATGCAACCCAATGAGTACCTGGGCCAGATTTTTTATCGAGATTAATAATACCAGTTTCAATATTGTTTGGTTGTTTTGGTAGTTGATCACGCATAAAAACACCTCTGAAGTTTTTTTATGTTTAATTGCTTAGCAGCATCAAGTAAATCAAAATTGGACATAGGAAGAATCATTGAACTGTCCCGGGCAGTCTTAGACCTTTTCCGTACCACGAATGTGGGGTCCCTGGAAGTCTTAGACCTTTTCCCTTTTTTTTGGAGGTTTTTATTCCATGACATGTTGCTTTCTTTAATGCCATTCCAGCAGCAGTTCCAACAGTACCTAACGCAGCTGCTTTTGCAACAGCTGGGGCTGCAGCGGATATTATCGCTGGTAACGCGGCAAGAAGTGGAAATATATCACCCGTTTTAGCGATGTCTTTAATGGCACTCGCAGATAGATTAAGTCGTATGCCAGTCTTTGATTGTTTGGCTTCATTGAAGTGTCTATGCTGACATTCCGATAATGATAGCTTATTCGGACCACCTGCAATTTGTTCTCGCTTTAGTGATATTTTTACTGCACAATTATGTTTTGATGATGATTGTAGCTTTTTAATCTGACCAGGAGTCAGAGTAACACTAACATGTTGATATGACATTTATAATTATCATCCTGATTTTAAATCAGGGATTTAATTACATATTTCTACTGGGGCATCAATAACTCGCATTCGTCCACCAACACCTTCAAGTAACATTGATTTATCGCTGAGCATAACAGCGATTGCTCTGTAATTAGGAATATCTATAATATTTCTATTTACACGAGCTCGAAAATGTATATCTACAACAGATTGTCTAGCTAAATCTAAATGTTCCAGCGAAAAGTAATAGATCGTATACAATGTTGTAAAATCTAGCTGTGATATTTGCAAACCGGAATCAACATTTTGGTAACGACCCATAAATGACATTAAACGATGATATGCACGTGCTACATGATTTTGATCAAAATTCAACAAAATATCCTCGGATGGTTCTTGATGTCCATTTAGTCTTAGTGAAACCTCATTAACGCCAAGATTGTCAAATATCATCGAACTTCGTATTTGATTATTTAATCGTACATTATTTTGAAGCGCAATGAATATATGTCGCGGTGCAGAGATGCCTTGCTGAGAAGCTATTTGCCATGTGAATAAACAATTAATTGCACTTTGAACACTATCTGTGGTCATTGTTAACCATGACAGCGCTGACTTACCACCTTGATCCATAAAAGAGAGTAAATGTTCTTCTTCAGATATTATTGGAGTTAATACTGGCATCCACAATGAAAGTTTTGTTAGTACTACTTTACCATGAAGTGCTCTAGTTGCAGCATCATCAGCTCCTTCAACGTGCCATATTGCATCATCGTCCGTGGCTTTTCTTACAAGTACAACTGTGTGCTTGGCTCCGAAAATAACTTTTCTAACATTTCTGCAGAATCCAA
Organism: Megalonaias nervosa; assembly: GCA_016617855.1. Classification (NCBI taxonomy): domain Eukaryota; kingdom Metazoa; phylum Mollusca; class Bivalvia; order Unionida; family Unionidae; genus Megalonaias; species Megalonaias nervosa. Next base: position 4,701 of record JAECUM010031233.1, read on the forward strand.
AAGTATGTGATAATGGAATTGCACATGAAAACATTCTATCTTTCAACATTGCTTTACGTACTGCAAATCCTAAGTTAAAATTTGCATTCATCGATACAACTGTGTCCCCAGCTGCATTTAGTGTTACATTTCTGTTTTCTGGATGATCAGTTGTATCTTTGGCAAACATCATTGATGGACCAGCTGATCTTGAATAATCGTCGCTGTATCTTGAAAGACCAAGTATCGTCGTTGCAACGTCAACATCTTTTTGAATTGATTCAATATTTTTTCTGTCAATCATGTACGTAGCGCTGTCGGACAACGCCATGATTCCATTATTAACAAAACGAAATCGATCATTGTTTCCGTATTCAGTATTATCTGCTTTAAAAATTTTACCTTCAACTTCAATGAATGCTTCAGCGGATAAGAAATATCTGCTTGTATCTTGAACTTGAAGTTCAATTCGTCCACGCTGATCTAGAATTCGTGCGTCATAAGAGAAATACTGATAATCGCGCACAGACTCATCCTTAAGAACCGGTGCGTCCATATCAAATGCGGGATCAGATATACGTTTGAACATCTTTATTATATTTATTATCGTCTAACACGAAAACCACTTCCAGCTATTAGACTAGCGGTTATATTCTTTTTTCTTTTTCTGATAGTGGTACATCAGCCAATTCTGCTAGTTTTTGATGTGCAGCTTGATTTATTATTTTACTGACATTTGCGGGCATCACTTCATTGCTGGCCAGTTTCACTGGTGGCTGAGGTTTTCGTCGTATTAATCGCGCTGGTCTATCCTTGATTGCTGAGAATGCTTTGCTAGCAACATCACCAACAGCGCCAATACTTTTTTCACGAACAACATCAATAGCTTTCATTCCTAGTTGCTTTGCAAGCGGTATTGCTTTTGGGGCTATCCTTCTAAATAGACCTTGAACAACGTCACCTAGTCCATCTCCGTAGATCGTTTTGTATACTGGTAATCGTGAATTTATTACCCTGACCATGGTTGGTCCACGTTGAGTATTATGTATGATCATCTTATTATAGTCACTGCATCTAATTACATATTCAATCACTGTGATAATCATCGGCGATTTCATTAATAAGGGACCGATACACATTAATATCCATGATACCGCCTGTAAATAATCTTTTACAAATATCAGCTGCTTCATTAATGATTTCTGGGGAATTATTACCAGCTCGTTTTCCTCCAATGAGGATTTCTAGTCTTTCAACATCGGCAAGGACGTTATTAGGACAAGTAATAAGACCACTTCCTCGAGTAGTAAGACCACTTCCAATGGCACCAGAATCAGGTGATGATTGTCTCTTTTGTCGATATTTCTGCTGTCTTGGTGATATAAATGGTATTCCAACATCTTTTTTAATTTCATAAACTTTATTAACAAAATCACCATATTCTTTTTTAAATTTTTTACTGATTTGTGGAATACCCTTGTGTTCACGAAATACCCTAGCAGCCCACTCGTTTTCTGAAGTGTTATGAAACTCTGGTTTTAAAAGCTGACGCCGAATTTGATATCCCACCGCAGCAACATTAACAGGATTATTCATAACTCGCATATAGACTTCTTGAGTAAAATACCGAGTTTTTAATTCTGGTTTAGACAGATCCTCGACAATATTTTTAACGTCTTGAATTTCAACACGTGTTTTTTCGGCAGTCTCTATAGCTTTCTTAATTTGATTTGGTAATGCTCCGATAACCTCTTGTGTTGCAGTTATAGCCTCGGCGGTTTTCTCCAACACGGGAAGAAGACCACTAGTAGTTTTTGTAACAGGTTTAAGTAACTGTCCTGCACCTTCTGCAAATTCCACCTGAGACTCCTGACGTTCTTGTAGTTGTTGTTTGACAGAATCACGGATGGGTAGATATTTTTTAATTGCTTCTAGTCGCTCTCGCGCTAGTTTAGCTGTATGAGATTTCATTATTGATATAACAATGATTTAATTATAGCAGCAGGGAGGGTGAACGACCTGCGTTGAGTGACCAGCGCGTAAACGAAACACACCATAAAATAAAAACGCGCGTCAGTGATGATGTAACAAAATGAGCTAACCCAATTAGAGAAATCTCATGGCCTGACAGAGGTTTTGGTTTAACCATATTGACCTTGAGATTTCATCTTCGTAGGAAGTTTTATTTTTCATAAATAAGGTCTCCAGCAAAATGGTCTGTTCACCCTCCCTGCTGCTTACGACACATAACAAGTCTCAGAAGTCTTTATAATGGCTATCTAGCACCCTTTAGTTGTGCCGAGTAAATGAATGTAATGACAATAAAGGGATTAAATCATTGCAAATTACTAAATCAGTTAATCGTACAGCAAATAACTTACTGTATCTGTTCTTAGACTATAGGTCTCTGCCCATCTGCGGGCCGTAGGCTTGCTACAGGCGATATTTTAGCATACAGTGAATGGTCTCGGGTGCAAAAAGTTTGAGAACCATTGTCTTATTGTACACCAAACGATGTCAACAGAGTTAACCTACAATGATATAGGGACCTCTCCCCAGTCCACAAATTTAAATACCAATGAAAAATCTTTTTTTCACAAAAACAAAACAAAACTCCAAAAATTATTAAGAAGAAATTACATCAAGAAAAAGTTAACGAGTTCAGGGAACTTTATTGATTTAGGTGTCCTTTTTCAAAAATGAAGAAATACTCTTTTTATGTATATTTAATTTGCATTGTTTGTTCCTTTTCTCCATGATAACATATTATGCATAGCTGTATTTTGTAATTCACCTTAGTCTAAAATCAAGTTAATGGTCTACCTGATTGTGACCTTTATTTTGTAAACAAAATAATGCATAAGTAATATTTCTTTATGATTGTAGATTCAATATTCAAATAATTATTTATGGAAGTAAACATGTTTATTTGAATCTAGTATTGGACATTACATTTTTACCTGGAAATTCCTAAACGTGTTAACAACTTAGAATGTTTTAGAGAGGAGACTGACCTACATCCTGGCTCTATTATTGTGTCTTAGCCTTTTTGTCAGTGTTGTTTACTTGAAAAAGTACTCAATCCTTAATATCCGAAGTGAAATCAGTCCGATTGTTGTGCTTAGTTTTTAAATTGGGTGGATTTATTTATTTTAATTATTCACTGGAATTACAAAAAGCCCATTAATACTTCTTGGACTAATTCATTAATTTGGAATTATAGTGAATTCAGTCAAGGAAATTTTGGATTATGTTATTGTGATAAATCAAAGGACTGCTAACACATCGCCACATTCCAAGCCATTTGCACATCAGCACATTAGAAACAACAGGTACATCGGCTCATTCAATATTGGAATCTGTTTGGAACCGTACTGGAATTCAACTGGAACTTCATACATTTGGACTTGTGATAGAACTTTGAGGAATATTTGGGATTTAATTCACGATGCTGTAAGTTCTTTTTAAATGTTTGCTTGGTGTTCTAGGGAAATAAATTATTTGCTGAGTTTTACGAAACTTGTTGGTTTTTACTCTCTTCTGTTACTCAAAGACCATAGAGTCGTAACATACTAAAGATCATTTCTGATAAAAGAGCCCCATGCCGGTGTAAGGACCCCATACAGGTGTAAGGGCCTAATAGAGTCGTTAGGCCCCATTCCGGTATGAGGGCCCCAAACCGGTGTCGGGCCTCGTAATGGTGTAAGGGCATCATACCAGTGTAAAATCATCTTAAGTATAAAGATTCCTTAAATAAGGGAGGCAATTATGTAGAAAATATCGATAAGCAAAATAAAGATAGCAAATACGTGGACGTGCCTGCTGAGCTTCACGTATGTCGATTACGGGTAAAGTGTGTTGTGTAAAATTAACAAGTAATAATAAGGATAAAAGGTCATTATATTTTACCAAAACAGACAAACTAAACAGTACACCAACATTCGTTAGAGACAGGGACATAATGATCCCGATATGAAATCGTAAAGGGACATAACTTGGTGGGATTGTTAGAAACAAACACTGTTGAGGCACCCTTACAAATATTTCATTATCAAAAATATGTTTTTAATTGTTGCTTAATTTGTGTTAGTTACCATGATCAAAATCATCAAGGGCCATAACATTGTCAAAGTTCTACATTTCCAGATGAATTTTCATGAAAGCTTCAAATATAGTCAATAAAAAATACACTTTTTGATATACAACACAATGAAAAAATGTGTATAGAATATATTGGCTGAAGTACAACAACATCCATATTAATAATTATGCTACTAATACATTTTATTTATAATAAATTGACATAATTATTTATAAACTATATGCAGTTTTCCTACTGGTCCTTCATTTGAAACGTCTTTGTACATGATTAGTGAAGCTTGACAATGCCACGTTAATGAATTACGAATTTTCATGAAAGCAAAAACGCTATAATTAAACATGCAGTTCATTGCATAACGCTAGGCACATAATACATAGGAAATTACAAAAAGTCAAAGATATATCACATGGTTATAATGTTCATCGTGAGATAGTAAGAGATATCACATATAGTTTTAGTGTTCACACTGAGGCAGTGAAAGATATCACATATAGTTATATTGCAGACATTTATGTCTGAAATCTCCATTTCTTTAGATACAGCTTCCATGCTGCATGTTTTAATCTTTGAGCCAAATGATTCTTAGTACTGTACAGATGTATGTCTTTTGATAGTGTCTGGCATCGTGGTCTTTTATATAAAGTGAGGCTATACGGAATCGGTTATCCACTTTTCGAATGGTTTAAAAATGATTACACATATGGAATGCTGTGTCGTAAGAGATTATATGCTGGTAATAGTTCTCTGGCAAATTCTTCAAATACTTTTATTAGATGGAACAGTTTTTTTAAATATTAATTTTCAAACTCTTAAACCTTGGTCACACCCATGGTTATCTAAGTTCAATTCAAAAAGAAAACGGATGGGAAGCTATTTCTACTTGTTGGCTGGTCTATTTTTGTACAGTAATCTTTCAAAATGAAATAATTTTAGAGGCTGTCAAAAACACTTGCAATTAACTCTTAGCACCGATGGAAAATGGCCATCACATATACATTATTTCCTTAAGGCGATAAAATTATACTAATTACAAAATCTCTGGAAAATTATGTTGATCATTAACAGAATCATGTCGATATTGTTTGAGACGGTTGTTTTGGATATGTCGATGTAGTTTGGGACGGTTATTCTGCAGCAAATTTTAGATAGATTTCAAAAAGCTATAATTAGAATTGTAACAGAACCTATCACTAGATGTGCCAGAACAGAACATTTATATAAGGAGACCGGTTGGTTAAAATTAAGGGAAACATAACGTGTAATAAACTGTGTATGCTTGAAAACTTTATCAATTTTCAATGTCATTACTATCTACATGATTTGCTGTCACACCCGGTCGTTAATGAACAAACGTCATAATCATCTTTGTGTAATTACGGTGAAGTATCTTAAACCGTACTGCAGTATTTCATACAGTGAACTGGTATTTGGTCCGTCGAAGGAAATTATTTTCAACCAGCAATAGATTATAACTTCCTGTACCGTTTTATCTTGCTTGATCATGGTTCTCCCTTTATGTGATACAAATTTAAGCACAATATTTTATCAGAGAAACCTGAAGATTTTTTAATTATGAATGTTAAGATTTTATTAATACGTGTGTTACTTTGCTCATGGTCCTGTGTGTGTGTGTATGTATGTGTGTGTTTATGTGTATCCGTATATCCGTGTTATTTTTGTAAGTCAAGTGGTTTATAAAAGCTGGATAGGTTTTAGTTTAAACACTTTTGCTTCATGATAAGGCGCTTAAAACGTCTACTCCAATAATCAATACAGGTTGGTAAAATTAAATATCCATCTGAAGTCGTTTTTCTCCCCATCCCCATCCCTACCCCACTTTCCTACCTTCTCACACTGCGGCTTGAAAATCATTCAAAATGGAAAAGAATGTGAAGCAAATTAGATCATTTTCTTTGTTTCTGTATTGTAACTTGACAAAGCGAAAACCGAATCATGTGACAAGGCTTTAGAACTACAATTAGCTGTCTGTTATTTAATCTACCCACAACCTTCATACAGAAGACTAACACCTGACAGCCATTATAACACTTTGTATACAGTTGCATTCTTTAGGTCTCGAACAATACACATAACGAAATTATCACTGTCACGATGCTCTGTCGATTAAACCGCGAAAACCACGGTCGGGTTATGTAGAAGAAGAATATGAATGCAGACGATACTCTGAGTTGTCCAACAAAACGGGTGTCTTTATGTATCAAATTTGAAAAATTTCATAATGTAAATCGAGTCTTTTACTACAAATGATTCGTTGTCTTTAAATACTTTGCTGTTTATGTTGATTTACAGAGTTTGTTCTCGATAACAAAAGATATACAAGTTATGGTATAGATAACGATTAAGGTGTAATCATGGGCGCCCGCATCATAGGTCAAGGGGGGGGGGGTCACGTAACCCCCTCCCCCGGAAATCATACTGCAAATGTATATATAAATTCCGATAAGTTTAATCATGCTAATGAAGCTGAAAATATGTCACATGATTCTGTTCAAAACGCTTAGTAAATATTAGCTTTAGTTTCAGACTGCTTACTATACTAACTCTCCCGGCCGTGACTGAATACCCCCCGCACAAAATCCTGATCCCCCTGCAAAAATTCTTGCGGGCGCCCATGGGTGTAATATGCATATTTCACACTTCCTACACATATTCTTCCACATGTGGCTATTTTTCACAAGAAATAGAGGTGCGCAATGCTAACATTTGGTATATTTTAAAAGATAACAAAGAAAAGTAATGAATGAGTGAATGACATTGTTAGTTGTTAAGAGATATGTATATTTACACTGAATAGCTTAATTTTTATTATCTGCAATTTTCTTCCCTCTTCTGCATGATCTAGAATTCCCGCTAACGGTTTCTTCGACATTATAGCGGATAGAACAAGGGAAAGAATGCTGGCCATGTTGACATAGTAACAGAAAATGCAAGGGATAGATTGCTGGCCTTGTTGACATAGCAACGGAAAATGCAAGGGAGAGATTGCTGGTCTTGTTAACACAGCAACGGAAAGTGCTAGGAAGAGACTGCTGGATATTTTTACAGAGAATAAAGGAGGCTTAAATTAAAAAAATAATGCCAAGAAAAAAGTCTGAAGTTTGATGATAACAGTATGAAAAGATGAAAAGGTAAACATGCACAGAAAGGCACGTTTAAATCTATGAACAACACACACACACACACACACACACACACACACACACACACACACACACACACACACATGTAAGTTACTAATGTAAAATAATAGTAGAACCTAATAATTTCATGACTGACAGATTCTGTGGTGTCCAGAGTTCTAGACCGAGATCAGCGTCATGGTCTCTTGCACAAAGAGGACAGTACAAGCTGTGAAAATATATTTGTAAGTTAATTTATAACTGAAAGACTTTTGGTAAATCTTTCGACATACTTTTGTGTGCAAGTTAAATTTATTTTGTATTCCACAAAGTTGTAATTATTCCTTCCAAAACGAAACATTTATTGCATGTTTTTCCCTAAAGAGAATTCAGAATTGTGTTTCCTCTAGATCTTGTTAGGAAAAGGGAAATTATACAGTCAACATGAAAACGACAGCTATTACAGACAACTTTAATTCATTCTAAGAAGGGCAATTAATATTTACTTCAGCTAAGCTATAAACTTAAATTTGTCATAAAAGGGTGACAGATAAAATCTCAGAGGCAACATGAACAATACAAATAGAATTGATATATAAAAGTCTACACGTTACACGCAGATAACCCAAGGAAATAAAAGAAAATTATCGGCAAGTGAAAAAATGAACTTACTGATGTTCCCAAATCCGAGCTGCCTTCTGGAATCTTGGCTATTTCGTCTACTATCCATATTTAGAATACTGGTTAAACTGTCTTGTTACTTTCAGTTGCAAGAGTTTAAGGAAAAGTAAATTAATTCCGTACAACGCTCGTAGAATCACATTTGAATCCATATATCCAACGAAAGTATTAAGCCGACATTATACTTGTCTATACTCTGGCAATTTTAGTTGAGAAAATTCTTACTAGGACAGCATGTACCATGACATTTTACTTTGAGAACTTATCGAGATGACTGTATGACCCACATGCCAATTGCTAAGATAATCGTTAAAAACCTAACCCCCTGCGTTGTGTGGAGAGATAGTAGATCCAACTTCAGCCAATTATATCAAAACAAAAACAACAACACAATTATGTTGACTGTTTGGTTCTTTGGAAAGTGAAGTTATAAAGGGTATACTCATTTCTGTTTTGTTATGAGGGTGCATTCAAACAAAAATATTACAAAATCAACATTTAAATTTAATTTGATTATCTTTAATGAATATGATTGCTAGTGAGGAATAAACTTATCAATAACTTGTTCATAAATTGTAGTTAGTAAGGCAGGTGGCCAGAAATCAATGCAGTTGTCACCCAAATGGAAGTTGAACCCTATTATATTCATTGCATACCCTAACTGACAGCTGAAATCGGAAATTCATATGAACATGCAAGTATCTTACCCGATTATTTGATTCAAGCACGACTATGGCACAGGCTGTCTTGAAAGTTCAAGATTCAAGAAATAGATCTGCTTAAATTGTATTATGGCTCTACCTATAAACTATCAACTACGGTATAATTCTGTGTTACAAAGAGGTAGTCCATAGATATGCATGTCAGCAGATTGAGAAGTAGACACTACCTTCATTCATCAGTTAATTGTCAGTTAAGAATAGGGATCTGTGTGACAAAGATTGCCTGATCGTTACAAAGAAATCATATGAATATGTGATCCCAAGTCTTCTCTTATTGTTAATCACTTAGAAGTGGATCGGTATCCTAACCTGAGTTTCAACGGCTTGAGAGGCACATGCGTAAAATACGAACACTAATTTAAATGAGGCAAATTCATTCTTTTGAGTGCCACCTTATTTATTCTCATCGACGTGGCTTCTTTCACTTTATGTTGCAATTTATATGTTTATCTGATTATCACATTTTTTTAAATCATGTCATTAAATGATATGGTTGCTTATTTCTTAATTGGCAGTTAACCTGGAGTTGGGGGGATATTTTACTATAGATCTAATCTGTGGTAAAGAATAATATAAAATATAACCTGTAATTTAACTCAATGACACCCATATAACAAGGTTAGTACTTATTAAATATGACATAAACTCATTATGGGATAATACATGGTTACATTTTTAAGATCTGACGGATCTTCAAACTTTTACGGAATCCTAACTTTGACCTAAGACTTATTGTTGAACATTCTAGTATGTACAATATAAAATAATATATATCTATTAAACCAGGTTCCATATTCTCGAAAAAGACCCTTTTAGCAAGAAACTTTAGCAAACCCTCCAAATCATATTGGATGCTTCGAGTACAAACAGTTTAGATAAATTTATCAATCGAGGAAAGGACCCAAGTTAAGAAAATATACTTGTTTTTGAAGTAAAGCTATAGACTGTCAAAGGTTTGGAGTTCATGTTTCTTACTTGATTATGATTCAATTCATAGACTGCCAAAGGTTTTGACTTGATGTTTCTTACTTACTTATGATTAAATTCATAGACTGCCAAAGGTTGGGACTTCATGTTTCTTACATGATTATGATTAAATTCATGGACTGTCAAAGATTTGGATTTAATTCTGGTTTGGATGAGTATCGGAACAAGACGTTGGGCTTTATTTAACCTGGTTTGTATTTTGTTTAATGAAAATTTCAGTCTTTGGGGCAGATTTTAGCCTCAGTACTATTTCATCATCTACGTTTACCATACGACACCAAATACAGATGACCTGACCCCAACGCGCATCTGTTTATATTTTACGTGGTGTACGATACATTTTATTTTATATCAGATCATGGAAATTACTTGAATACACTAAGAATTTTGAGAGTAAGATTATACGATATGTACGGTTAATTTAGGCAATGAAATTTTGATTTTGTGATGGCAAATTTACCTGACATTCATTGATGAATTGTCATTGCTTTATTATGGACTCAAGTACAGGGAAAAATATTTATTCTGGACAAATCTTGCTTTTAAAGCAGTTGTGGTAGAATCTTCGAGAAACGATTTTTATGGAAGATATCTCATTTTGTCATATTCTAACTTATTTTCTTAAATTCATCCATAAATTAAGCAAGCATTTGGATTTACCGTAACTGAAGAAGGATGGATGTATGGAAAGTTGAGTGTTATCTAAGAACAACAACAAAAACTTATCTAAAAGCAACAACAAAATCTTATCTAAGAACAACAACAAATATAGTTTTCACAAACCAGAGGTTGCACATTCAGCCCAAGAACATGTATCTTAGGAAATTGTTTTCCAAAATGAAGATATATACTGTTACAAGCCAGGAGTATTTGCTTGACCGAGCGGTGTCAAACCCTGGCGAGATTCCGCTAGAAGTCATAAGTTTACCCCAAATTTCCAAAGACCTCTATACAACTTCAGTTGTAATTAGAAAGCCCAATGTGTCCATTCTATATATAAATTTCATTCTGATTAATGCAAGACCACAGATCCCACAACTTTCCAAATACCTGTCAACCGCACATCTGCATGGTTTCGCTTCATCAGGTTTCCGTACCGTCAGCTATCCCCTAACACAGGGAACTATTTTTACTACGCCACCTTAGGCCAGTCAATACATAGTTTCAAAGGCACATTTCGCTAGTAAAATTGCATCACCTTTGCCACAATGGCGACATAAACGGTATCTGCCGAGTCCCTTCTTGTTGATTCCATTGTGTAATTTACCGGTCTCCTACCGTAAATACTGCCGCTGCAGTCACACCACCAATGATACCACTAGATTTAAATAAGGACTATAGCACGGCAGGGACACTCACGCGGCTCGGACCTGAATTCACTAAAAGTGAACCATGGCATCATGGAAACTCACTAACACTTCACTCCGTGACGTTTGCTCCAAGTAATTGGCTAATTATTTCGGGCTAAGGAATATTTCCACTGCACCGAGTTCCAGTAATCAAACAAGTAATCACACAAGTCTAAGAATTCCTTAAAACGGGGCGCTATAACCAAAAGTGCATACTCCATAATTAGTACAATACCTTTGAAGTAAACAGTTTTGAACTAATATGAAGCAAACACACAAGGAACACTTTGATCTCTGTTCAGAAAAGCAATAAAACGCCTTTCAATAGAATGATATTATTCAATCAGAATGTGTGTGTGTGTGTGTGTGTGTGTGTGTGTGTGTGTGTTAAAGTTCACATCATATTCACTTGCGGAGCCGGCACGCCCACCCGCATCCAGTCCCACTCCGCCCAGGTGCACAGAAAAAAAGAGCATGATACAATCGCAGCGTTTACTAGAGTAAGTTTTCTTTGCAGTTAGGTGGTTAAAATTATGCCCCGGAAAATGCAGGAGCTTCCGAGACTCCCCCACCCCCGAGGTTCCGTAACACAGACCAATCACTTAATTGTTCAGCCGTCCCCACGTTATTTCTGGATCTGCCGCTGATATTAGTCTATCTAGTGCCACATGATATAAGCTTCGCTCACCGTGCGCTGAAGTGAAACTAAAATTTCAGGCATTACCTCACCGCTTTTTCTACTGCATGTAGTCTGCTACAGAAAATCCTGTTTTGAAGCTCTTTCGATATCTTTTGGAACATGGGTACGTTCTTGTACCATTTAGCGTTGACGTTGGTAAACTTTTCCACACAAATCTCCAACAAATCCTTAAGACCATACTTTTCTGTTAAAAGGCATATTTCACAGTATTTGATTATCGTCGTACTCATATCATGGTAGTTATCATCACATCTGTCGGTAGGTACTGACAACAGCTCCTCTAGCAGGCAATTTTTGCATTCGTCCAGAAGACGTTATAACTGGTATTCGTGTGCTAAAGGAAGCACACCAGGTATAATGACGTCTGAAAGAGAATGTACATTATTATGCTATTAAAATTTAAAATTTAACTTGCACAAAGAACTATTCGCAGACCTTAAACCTTTTAATTGGCCTGACCCCATTAAACGGACAAAATTATATAACCAACAACATTAGCTTCGCTGATTATGTAGAGATTAAACGAATTACATTTCAGAACCGATCCTGAAAGGTGAAAACAGTTTGAACAGGTCTCGCTGGTTTTTGTTATTCTCATGATTGTGCTGAGCTCTTTATCTATGAAATAACTAAATATATGTCACAAATTAAGTGTTTGGAAATAAAAGTATTTAACTTAATTTCTCATGTCTGCTAATGTAGATAAAACTGTCAGTGATAACCTCCATAATACAAACTTTGAACATTTCATTATTATTACTTAGACATGGCGTCTATGTCTTTAAAGCTCAGCGTTTGAAAAACTCAAACAATTAAATACTAAGGATGCAGAATATTATATACAGTAAACCTATCTACATCGCTTGATTTAAAGCAGACTAATACCGATAACGTTTCCTTCCAATAAGATACAAGATAAAAATTTATGATAACACAAAACTAATAAATAAAACAGAAGGATCGATTTAAAGTTACGAAGTTACAGAAAAATTGATTTATTTTCCAGTTATTTCATTTCATTATTTGTGGGGATTCAGTTTACAGTATTTACTTGTGTACGATTTAGCGCGTAACTCACACTTAAGCTTTCTCTAGTACCCCTTGATTTGTACACCGAAGAAAGGTCAGAACATCCTCATACTTCTTGCCAGGAAGAGCAACATATCAATATTCTTCTCCCTGAAGTCTGATTCGAACATCTGACGAAAAACAGGAGATATTGTGGCTAAAAATGACCTGGCGACATACAATGGTTTACTCTCTTCTTCAGCTGAATGTTAGTCCAGGGAGACTTTTAAAAAATTGAATTCCTGAATATCTTCACCATCATTACTAACCTCTTCAAATGCCACGCCTGATAACATGGATTCTGTGCGTGCATAATAAAAAGATCTTCAGAATATCTTATATGGTTCTCGTATTCAGTTGAGAATGGAAATTGAATGTCAATATCGATAAAACTAAAATAAAATGTATATTCGGGTCAAAATAATTTAATACGTATAAGCAATTGCACGTATATGGAAAACTATGAACGAGTTTTTCTGAGCTATATTGCTTGATGTTATGTGTGCAGTATGGCTCAGAAAAAAACGAGTTCATATTCTCCTATACAAATGTAACCTTTATATTATACACTCAGTTTGCTTTTCTACCTAAGGTTGAATAATACAAAGAATACTACAAGAAACAAAGTAATTGATTTCCCTCAATGTTCCAAATTAAATACAGAAGCGTAGTTCAACACCCCCTGCCCCCCCAAAAAAAATCCAACAAAAAACAAAACAAAACAAAATAAAACAAAAACAACCCAGAAACAGCAGTAGTATATGGGGACGATATACGGACAATGGGAATTAGCATTACGGGACCCTAATATGGAATATACGGACAAGATTTATACGGACAAATGGCACACCCTGGAGTAGTAAAAGGAAAGGCTGGTTTTGGCTCCAACCACCTCCCCGCCCCCTCCCCACTCTCAGAACAAATACAAATTACCCTCTCAGAGACCCTAAAATTCCCACCCCAAATGATTTTCTAAAAACTAAAAGGCTGGTTCGGGCTCAGATATATTTTGAGATTCAATTAGCCCATTCCCAGCCTTTCTTATTACTACTACAAACACTTTTCACAGCTCGATAAAATCGGGGGTAAAACTATCAAAGATAGAACAGTTATATGTTTGATTATTAAACAAATAAATATATATGATAAAATGTTATCTGTTTGATTTATAAATTGACAAACCAGCCTTACAAACATACCTGTTTACTTAAAATAAATCTACAGTGTTTTGCTTGTAACAGATACACAGCCTGAAAAAATCAATAATACGTTCATCAGTCAAGCCAAGTATACATGTTTTAGAACATTCCAGAAAACACCCACGCAAAATAACATAAAACATGGAAATGTGTCAGCAAAATAAAACATGGAGATGTGTCAGCAAAATAAAACATGGAGATTATAAGAAAATCAGAATGACTCATCATGGAATTACCAGAAAACAGCAGTATATAAGGCAGTTAGAATTTTCTTCTTAGGCACTTTCAAGAGAGAGGACATCTTCACCGGGCGAAAAGGTAAGTGTCGTTTTTCATATATTATTTATATCATACTTTTTTTCATAATCTTTTTCATATCTACCGACTCTCATTGGTAGAATATCTGTTAACATACTGTCAATAATACGAAACTCACGTATTAAATCATCCATATCATATTTTATACCCCGTAGGTAAGATCGTATCTGATCAAGTAATTTTTTGTAAGTTATACTAGCTGTTTTGCAGGCATTTTTTTGAGTCACAAGTCCAGGTTCAATCTTTTTACACGCAGTTGTAAGAGAAACACCAATACCTGATATTGTTAACAAAAGCGGGTTTAATGATGCACCACTCGAAATTATACCAGATCCGGTCAATAACAACGGTAAATATGATATTACTCGAAGTATTTTGGTATAGTATTTGTAACATTTTTTCACGCACCAAAGTTTTTTATGATAAAATTTGTAATATTGCATTAGAGCGTCCACATCTTGTTTTGGAATTTCTTTTGAAATGTGATTGAAATCAAATATATATTGTTTCATTATATAATATTAGTTTAAAACAATGCTGGTTTGTGGTTTGATTAAGTAATTATTTGTGGTGTTTCAGCTGCAAATTCCAAACACCACCAGTAAGACGTTGCGGTTATTGTTTGATCATCTGCTTCCAGTAAAAATATTTCTTCAGCATCTTTATTTAACACTATAGATACAAATACAGAGAAAGCATCTGTTGAATGACGCCACGGAAATGTTGTAGTATAAATTTTAAACTTTGCAGAGCTAAAGATAGACAGTCTATAAACACCAGTAACCTCCGCGGTATATTTAATAGTGTTATTTTGCTGTGACCATGTTGTTAATCCTGATGCTACTGTGTACACGATATTTTTAATTTGTCCGTGTGGAATTTTAATCAGATTAGTTTTTTGAACAATATTAGGTATTCCACTGACAATATCATTGAGTTTCGTGTTAACGTCGGCTAGTTTTATGTCAACGGTTGGTTGTTCCCCAAAAAATTCTTTAATGGGTTTGTTTATATTTCTATGAAAATTTAAGAACGTTTCTACATGTCTAGAAAAAGTAGCACTAAGTGTAGTAATTTCATCACCGATTGTTTTTAACGAAGTTGAAATAGGAATTTCCTTTTCATCAACATACTTTTTCGTTGCAGCATCAAAATCATATTCCGGTGTTCTACGATTATTAATGCCGTTATTGTTCATGTTGGGAAATGCATGCATTATACCGCCGTTGGCCAATACGTACTTAGATTCTTGATCATCGATATATTTTTTTGTTGCGGCGTCCGCATCTGCGGCTGGGTTTCCAAGGTCTATAACTTTATTTTGATTCATAATAATGTCACCCGTGAATGAATCACCAGCTTTTTTGACAGAATCGTTAATAGAGTTACCTGAATCTTGTATCTTACCTTGATTAGTAAAAGTCACAATATTATTAACAACGTGGTGGGAATTCGTACAAGTACATTTGACAGTTGTACATTACTCTTCTTTAATCGTCCTTGTTTATCCTGGAAAATAACAACCTCATTTTGATCCACACTTGTGACATTTAATAAATTATCAATCTCATTTCTTAGCTGATCAAGAGTTGCGTACTTAGATAAATCACCTTGATAACCTTCAGTCAATAAATCTCCTGTTAATGTTCCAAATTTTGTATAGTAGCTCATTATTTATTGTCCTACATAAAATTGTCAACATTAGTTAGTTTAATATTACATAAAATTATATAACAACGATGGAAAAATCGTCGATATTAAACTTTGATACAGAGCGGTTGGTGAAACGTATATAATAACAATGAACTTCCAGACTGTCATTATCTTATTGTTGGGCGAACTGGATCTGGAAAAACAAATCTGCTGATGAACTTACTTCTCGGCGATAATTTTAACTACGATCGAGTTTATATTTATACAATTAATCCACAGCAAGATAAGTACGAGCTACTAAGCAAATATAATGACAAACTTCGTGATGATCTTGAGGCTGGTGAAGATTTTTTTTATTATCAGACAACCAGATGATCTTGTTCCAGTTAATCAACTTGACTCGGATGAACATAAGATAGTAGTTTTTGATGATATTCCGCTAAATAATACGGAGATGAACAAAATAAGATCGTATTTTTCACAGTCACGTAATAAAAAGTGTAATTCTGTTTATTTAGCTCAAGGTTTTTATAATGTTGATAGATTTATTCGGCGAAATACTGTTTGTTTTATATTATTTCCGGGACTGGACAATGTTGACGCTAGAAATATCGCGAACGAGCAATGCGGTGATGTAACAAAAGATAAATTTATCGACTTATATCATAGAGCTACAAAGGACAAATATAACTTTTTCTTATTTAATAAACTTGCAAATGATCCAACTAAAATGTTTCGCTGTTGTACTAACATTTACTTGCAATAAGGTGTTTTCCACTTCTTAAAATTTTATAAAATTTATATATAATAATTATGGACAAACGAGCAAAATATAGAAAACATATAGAAGATCTGAAAAAACTTGCTCAATCTCGAGCAGCGTTTAAGCAAAGGGTACAACAGGCACGACGTGGACAAGTAACTGCCGCAGAAACAACAGCTACGATTTTTAAACTAGTTACTGAAGCACTTCTTGGTAAACAACCTGAAACTAAGCCACTATCAGAGGAAGAACTTAAGCAATTACAGGAAAACGGTTTACTCGGACTAGTAAAAGAACATCAAGAAACAGCTGCTGCAAAAATTATTGCTAGATCTGACGAAGGAAAAAGAAAATTGTCTGAGGCTCTTGTAGCAAACATAGCTGATCCTGCTGCTAGACAAGCTGAACTAATAAGGTTGTTGAATAATCCACTGGAACTTCAACAAAGATTATCAGAAACATCAGTAGTTAGATTGATTGAAAGAAAGTTAGAAGAACAAGAAGAAAGGAGAAAAGAGGAAGAAAGAAGATTTGAACATGATTTAGCAAATATCAATAGCAAAATGAAAGATTATGAGTATAAAGATTTTGATAGGAAATATAACTTTAGTATGAGAATACATGCTGTTAAACGATATGACTTTAGAACCGAAGAAAAAATTGCAGAATTAACAAAAATAAAAGAAGAGAGTGATACATATCGCAGTCAAATAGTTTTAGGAAATATTAATTACCATAACGACATTAAATTATACCGAGAAGGTATTATCGCTGGTCTTTATACTAAAGCTATTCGTAATATAAAAAATAACAAACATGTTAGCCATTATAATAGTAGTTTAAATAAAGAAGCAGAATTATTGGATAAAGGATCAAAAAAATCGGTATATGTAGCATATGAAAGTACAGAGGAAACTGAAAGAAGGGAGCAAAATAAAGAAAAACAAAAAATAGCAGAAGATAAAATAACAAAATCCGATTACGATTCTTTTATTAAAAAAAATACAATGTTGAAGATATTAATAATATTACTAAATTGTCACAAGACGAATATGATGATCTTATTGAAAAATTAAATGATATTTATCAAGACGGATCTGAAGCTTATAATAGAATTAGTACAGCTAAAACAGAAGATCTTGAAAAACTTTTTAACGTTATAGAGATGCTATTATTGCCTATAATTTAATACTCTTAGCGGAGAAATTTAGATCTGGAGAATATAAAAATATAGAATTTTACGACGCGTTTGAAAATAATGAGAATCTTCGCCTAAGTAAGATTGGAACTGGTGTAAAAATATTTACATCAACTGCTGAAATGATATGTAGATTAATGCTATTAATATCATCAAAAGAAGCTGGTAATATTAGTGTTGAAATTGATAATGAAATTATTGATATACTTGATCATCTAAGATCGGAAAATTTATTAACATCTGACGAGTATGAAACTTTACACCGCGACTTAATCTCGGCGATTTAATTTTGTAAAAATATAATAAATAACAATGTCAACAACATTATTGCTAGACTCTAGTACAACCGCAAAAGATAGCGCAAATTTTTCAGTAAATTATATTCCACCAATACAACTTGATACCGAGAAACAGTATGAAATTGGATTAATTTCTTGTACTTGCTGGAATGCTATGGCTAACGTAAAAACTGGTGTCAATGATGAGATTGCAATTATTTCATTAAGAGACACGCAATGGAAAACATTTAAAATTCCACAAGGAGCTTATAATATCAATGATCTAAACAGAGCGATAAAAGAGATTATGAAACAAGAGAAGATGAAACCTGATAATTTCGAGTTAGCAGCGAATTATAACACGTTACGAGCTAGAATGACAATAAAAAATATGTCAGTTAGTTTTATATCACCAAAAAGTATCGCACCACTGATAGGATTTGAACATAGAGCGTATTATTTAGATCCTAATGAACCTATTACATTTGACGGTGAACTGCCGGTAAATATAACTGACGTAAATACAATATTAGTAAATTGCTCTATTGCTTCTGGATCTTACTCAGCCCAGGGCAGTAAAGGACAAACGATTTATAGTTTCTCGCCGGATGTTCCACCAGGTTCTCTCATGCAAATTACTCCGCGTCATATTATCTTTTATCCGTTAAATGTTGAAAATCAAATATCATCAATAAATATGCAGTTGACAGATCAATCCGGAAAACAACTGGATCTTAAGAACGAGGTTGTTACTTATTATTTACACTTACGCGCGATCACTTCGTGATTGACAATAAAAATTATGCAACCTCAGATATAATGAAACAGAGAAAAAAAAAATTATCGAAGAAAAATAGTAGGAGGATTTTTTGGAAATATATTTACTAAAGTTATTGAAAATGTTCCGGGAATCGCGCGTAAAGTTGCACCAATTGCACTAGACGCAGGTAAAGCTTTTGCAACTGGAGCCGCATCTGCCGCTGGAACTGCGGTGGGACAAAAAATAGCTGATAAAATAAAAGGTGATCCACAACGTGGATTGCCGTCTACATCTGATATAAAACAAGCTATTTCAGAAATCGCTCCAACAAAAGAAACGCAACGTGCTATGATAACAACAACGGAAAAACTTTTATCACCGAAAGGCGAGCAGATTATACAAAAATTAATATCTAAAGTAACGGCGCCGCAATAAAATTTTGTATAACCTAATAAATAAAAAAATGTCTGTAAAAAACTATCTCGATTTAGCAGAAACTTACGACACCGATAACACTGTAACAGAATTTGAGTATGTTGAGTATCTCGACGAAATTTCTAATGAACCAAATAAAACTGGTATTAGAACATTTAATACTCGAGACGAAGATGTATTTCTACTGCCCCATAAGGCAATGTTAGAAGTTCGCGGTCAGATTATGACAGTATCCAATCCACCTGTTGCAATTGCAGCTGGAGCAGAAGTAGCTCTTGTAAATAACGGCTGGTGTTTATTCAAAAGTGCCAGATATCAACTGGCCAATCAAACTGTAGAGGATATTTCAAGTCACTTACAAGTTGCAAGTACAATCTTAAATATTTTTTCGTTTTCCGATGATTACTCGAGATCAACTGCAACGAACATGATGTGGTTTAAAGATACTGGACGTGGTTTAGCCGCATCAAATGAACTTTTCTCCAAAGGTGTTTTGGTACACGGAGCTAATGCTGATGCAGATTTTCCAACTGTAAGAGATTTTCTTATCGCTAATGCTGATAATTTTGACATAGACGCACCAGCTGCAGACGCTACAAGAGTCTCACTTACTGCAGCTTGTAATAATCTTGGTATAACATCACCAGCTGCAGATGCGAACGGTGTTGCAATGTTAGATTTAGTTAATAAATCAATTAACGTTAAAAATCCACGTTACAATGAAGGTTTTGCTAAAAGAAAGGCACTTGCAGAAGGATCACCTCAAATTACAATGATGCTTCCGTTAAGTATGATTTTCGGCTTTTGTCGCGATTACGACAAAGTATTTCGTGGAGTTAAACATACACTTATTTTGGATCGAGCAGAACAAAACGACTGTCTGTTTAGGTCAGGCGGAGCTGATGTACAGTTTATCATAAACAAACTTGCTTTGTGGATGCCACGAATAACGCTATCGATCACTAAAATGTCAGAATTAAATAATATGCTTGATAACCGCACAAACAAAATTTATTTTAAGCAGCATAAAATATATCAAACAGCAGTTCCAAATACTACCGACTACACATGGCGAGTTACAACAACATCAAGCGAATAACTGCCGAGACAATTGTTTGTCGTATTTCAACAGCCAACGCGACGTGGTAACCAACAACAAAATAATGCAATATTTGATAACGCTGATGTTAGACGAATATATGCTAGGCAAAATTCGAAGCAATATCCAGAACGAGCGATAGAATGTAATTTTGCAGATGACGCTAATAAAAATATTACTCGACCTTACATGTATCTACTCGATGCAGTACAAAAATATCAAGATGCTGAGGATGGATCTCAGATATCAGTAGAGGAATTTCGTACACTTTATCCAATATTTTATTTTGATGTTAGTAAACATAGCGAGCGAGCTGTTGACTCAACAGCTGATATTGAAATGACTTGGACATTAGGAGCAGTTCCTATAGCGCAGTTGTACGTGTACGCGTTAGTGATCAGCGACAGATTTGTTACGATAGATTCCGTTGGAGGTAAAATGACAGTCCAAGTTTAATCTGCAATCGTTATATAAGATGACAAAATATATTATAAAAGAAATATATTTGACTGATGGTCAAGTTAAAAAATTGGCAGCTGCTGTTGCAAAGCAGAGACAGGTATCATTAAAAATCAACCCTAACATTTCCAAGGGTATTTTAACAAAATTAATGCTGACAAAAAATCAAGTAAACAGGTACGATCGTAAAAAACCTTTTGTTTTAAATTTAAGTGCCGCACAAACAACAGCGATGTCAAAACAAGGTGGTTTCTTTGGTCCGGCATTATCAGTGATGGCCAGCACGTTATTACCTAAAATTTTGCCGGTGTTAGGTACATTAGGACTAGCAGCAGCGTCTGGCGCAATATCTGGAGCAACCAAAAAAGCAGTTGAGGGTAGTGGTATAAAAAAAATAGTCTAAAGTTTAATTTTATGTGACCGATAAATATAATGCCACAACGAAAACCAAAATCGCCGAAAAAAACAAAATCGTCGAAAAAAAAAGAAAACAACGAAACGCAATCAAACAAAACAAGGAGGAATTATTCCTTTCGCTCCACTTTTAGCGGGACTAGCGGGAAGTCAGCTGCCAAATCTGTTAGGAATAGGAGGACGAGGACTAACATTGCCGGGATCACGGCCACCCCGCTAAGTAATTTTGATTTACTTGATAAGTTAAAATCAGTTCCCAGATTTCACGGAGTTTATTCTAAAGATGAACTTAGCACTGTACCAGCGCAAGCGACATCGTCGCTGGGTTCGTGTGTGATAAATATACAAGATTTCAATGACGGATCCGGC
>JAECUM010031234.1:0-47527 GCA_016617855.1 Megalonaias nervosa
AACCACTAGGCCACCGGAGCGGTTAATATGAACTTGTAACCCGTTTATTGAACTGGTCTAATAATTGCATGCTATAGGATACATAAAAAAACTGAAAAGGCTCTTTTTAAGAAAAAACAACTGTTAAAATTTTAAGTGGAAACACTATTTTTTTTTATGAAAACAATTTGTTGAGTATGAGTTTCACTGAAGTCAGAATAAAAAAATAAGGCAAATATAAAAGAACTTGTTATAACAGTAAATAGCTTACTTTTATTATTAAATATAGATGTTATAACTACTGATCCTTCTTGATTTTATTCAGTAGAGAATCGAAGATAAATATCCCCAAACACTATTCACGTACCTGCAAAATTTCCTATTGGTCATGATGTAATAAAGGAAAGTGGAATTCAGAAAAAGAACTAACGAAATCCGTTTAATTGTTTTCGCATGAAACAATTCGTTCTTTTATCTAAAGAAATATTTAGACCAATTATCAACAATTATCTTAAACGTAAAGCCAAAGTACACAAAAAACATAGGAGACGCGGGATATTCCGAACAGTATCAATATCCATGCATTGAGAAGAATGGAGGAAACTTATCAATTCATATTTCAAACGTTAATGTACCGTATGAAATTTTACAAGTAATGTCGGATTGGTTAGTTGAACATGATTTATGAGAAAAGCCAAGTGCACAATTTAAAGTTAGACATGCATCACCATAATGACCATAGTGAATAATAGGAACACCCTCTTCAAAGAGCAATGCGGAGTCGAAAAGAGCAATAATATCAACATATTCGTATCAAAGTTGAACTTAAAATACCCAAACATATTTAGCGTAACTGTTTTGTTCTTGAGATAAAAATAAAAACGGCATAAAGAAATCAAGTTGCTATAATCTATTTGTTTTTCACACAGAAGAAATGTTTCGATTCTGTGAAAGCAACAAGCCACTCGTAAGAGCGAGTCTTACGATAATTATGACAATTTATTCCAAAGACATCTGTTCTGTGTAGAAATATGAATAATGTCCCTATCAATCTAACTTAAATATCTTAAGGTCATACGCTTGCACATCGGAAGTGAAATTAATTATCAATGAATCAGAAGTGCAGCAAATATTTTCAGCGACAAAAAGCAAAAAAAGAAGTAAGCAATGTGATCGAATTGATAATCAAGAGGACAATGTTTTGTAAATATATAACATTCTCAAGAAGACAACCAGAGGGACACGTATCGTTGCTTGCAGTTTTAATATCAGTCATACATATAGTATAAAAAAATGCAAGGGAGGAAGTTTGTCCCCTTTCTTGCGCAACCTATTTAAGAATCAGCTTTCATAATTCAAACTACATGTATGATTCAGTAATAAACCTGGTATCGATGTTCAGCTCAGACATTAGACTTTGTATGCCTATCCAAAGTTTGACTTTCATCATATCTTTAAGGAATGCCAGACCATTTTCCTACGCTACTGCTCGACATGGTCATGATCTCATCAACTTAATATTAAGTGAAATCCCGCAGAATGGAATAATGTCCTCTACTTGGTTAAAGAAAGTGACACCCTGCACGAACATATTCATATCAAATGCACACACAGTGCAAGTTTAATCTTAATAGGTCAAGCTTTAGATGTGTTTTATCATGAATAAGTGGAACAGATTAATCCATATACACAGATTGATCTACAGAAAAAGATGAACAAATTAAATGCCACATACTGCCAACATAATGGCATAATATTATAAAAAGAAATAGTTTGAACAGATATTAACTCTTGACTCCTTTGAACAATTACAGACAATTATCAAGGTGTAAACGAAATCACCCTCCAATCTGTGGAAAAGAAGATATTATATACAGTTATATTAGTTTATAAAGAGTTACATATCTTGAGGTAACAGAGAAAAAATATTTCTGGTTTGAAAATAAAGCCAGTTTCGCCTTCCTCTTGACCAAAATAATTAGTTTATCCCTAAGCATTCGTGATACAACAATCGTAATAAATGAAAAAGATATTTCTTTTTTCTAACGTATGACTCAAGTTGGCATTATAAATTTTTAAAAATATCAAAACAAGTTTCTTCCTGCCTGATGTCAAAGATGCTTAGTTGGTATACAGGCATACGTAACAACATTAACTAAAACTTATCAGATTTGAACATTCTATTACAGCTTGACAATATTAAATAAAGTAGTTTTAAATATATGAACACTATATTTCTGTCTGTTATGGGTACCAGTATACACACATTTTCGGAGATTATTACATCATAAATATTTCATCAAATACATTAATAAAAATGTTTTCGAGTTTATTTTTTTTGGGGGGGAGATGTCAAAACATGTATTTTCTACATGTTTGCTATGTAGTTTTAATAGTTGCTACGGAAGCTGTTAAAAAGAACTAGCTTAAAATTCTCTTCGAATTTTTAAACAAACGTAGGTAATTCTTTAGATGTATTTTTGAACCGATTTTTATGAGAACTAAAATGTTGCCACTTCATGAAATAAAGTGAACGTGTCAATTAAAACTGTTTCCAACTTATGACTCAGGAGCAGGTCCACAACCTAAGGACCATCACCCACTGTTTGTATTGGATATGGCGATATGTATTGTTTTGATTCATGACGTTTAGATCCATCTGAACTGAGTATATTGTTTGATACTATCCAAGATACCAGGTGATATCAACTTTATGCCACAAAGTCGCATTTCTATTATCAAATAATAATGTAGTTTCGAATATCATTTAGATAATATATGATTAAATAAAATTTTCAGTTATTGTTTAATATTCGGGTAAAAAAAAAATTATTATCATTGCATAGTCTATGAGCTACATCTGTAATTCATTATTTGTATTTTCATATATTCTTCGCATGCAGATACTTTTTCTGAATATATTCTTTTGTTATTGTTGTATTTGTTGTTATTTGGGGGTTGGGGTGGTGTTTATGCGTTCTTTTTTTGTTAAGACTAGGATGATGCAGCAAGCGCTAAATTTATTAGTGTTAACATTACTTAGACAATGATTATATTGTGTAACTGTGTAAACCAATTTTAATATGCCCCTGATTTTATCAAAAATCTTTGAAAATACCTTTAGGTTATTTTTAAATTTTAGTTGAAAGAAAATGTTAATATTTTTCCTGTGCTTTGCGTTACTTAATAGAAACCGAAATTGCACGATTTTATAAATGCATGCTGCTGGAAGGCCAGCATACATGAACTCAGAATAACGTCTGTCTCCATGCTGTCACTTTTACGATATACCTCTAGTTTCGTGAATAGAAAAAAATATTATTTCAGGTAAAGCGCACATTTCGTCACCTCAAACAAGCGAGACCACAAAGTCTGTAAGTGTTCCAACGAATCGATTCGAGTTAACTCGCTTTGACCATTAAGTTTAGTATCAGAAGGTTACATACGGTTCATCTAGGATAGTTGCCATTCTTATGGGCTTAACGCAGTTTCTAGCATATGCTATTCTATATATGGTGGCCAGTATATTTGGTCGAAGAATAACCCGGGAAAACTTCGCAAGAACCACCTGCCCCGAAGGGAAGCTGCTGTCAAGCTTTTTCACATACCCACTTGTGTCGGATAGAGCTGATGTCTGTTCTAGTATTACATCTTGTCTTAAGATGCACTAGAAGATTATGTATGTGATACAACTACATCTTGTTGTACTTATTGAACACTAGAAAAGGATGCATATAATAAACTACATCATTTCCTATTTATAACAAACTAGTAGATAATGCATTATTAAACATAAATCTTGTCCTACGTATATCTCACTAGTGTTACGACTCTATGGTAATAAACAGTAACAGAAAGAAGCAAAACCGACAGGTTTTCTAAAACGCAAGAAATAATGTAATTATCGAGGTTATAAAATGAACATATAAAAGGAACTTAAAGTATTATGAATCCAAAATAATCCTAAGAAGTTCTAGTATTATAAATGGTCGTAAATACCTACATCAACAACTATTTATAAATCCAACACAATCCACACTCTCAACATCTTAAAACAGAATTTTATACCCGAGTACAAAATTAATTATCTAATATCTAGGCTATTGATTGTCATTAAAACTTACAGTCATGATCAAAATGTACACATAACATAGATTCAGTCATGTATGAAGACATGCTGTCATATAGAGATACATATCACTGTAAGATTATGCTTTTCAATAAAACTACATATCGTTTTACTTAATAAAACTACATCCTACTCTTAAACCACCAGAACTATAGCTTAGTTGGTCTATAAGATACTAATAGATGATGTATGTAGTAGACATTTATGTTATTCACTCATGACTGAGGATGGTGTATGTTGCAGAATTAGAACTTGTGTTTCTATGATGATAGAAAATATATCCTATTTAGCATATGATATACCAGTAGACGTTGCACATGTAAGAAGTGCATGTGAAAATGAAAGAAAGATATGCATAATGTTTGCAATCTTTTCGGAAGTGGATGAATTTATGTCAAATACATGTTCTTGAAATTGTACGGTGTAGCAAATTAATATTTTGTTCGCTGGTGAGTTGTATTTCACAGAAAGAATGCTTGATATTAAATCATTTCTGATGTTCGAGTTCTCAATCATATGCAATTTTAAGTGAGCTATAAAACATTATTTCGAGAACGTTAGATATCTTTTACTTTTAATGTTTTGAGCGTGAGGAAAAAATGTAATACAATATTGAATCAATAATAGGTCGGCATATTTTGTCATAAATGCGCAGATATAAAAAGCAAAACCTAAAACTTACACAAAAAATTGGCATTGAAAAATCTAGAGATCCGTAAGGGTCATAAGATTTATGTACTCATGCTAATTGACGATTTTCTTTTAGAACCGTCATTTATGTTAAGAAATCAATCACAAAAAAAAACAGAACAGGGAAGAATTAAAGTAACAACCATTTTAACATTAACACAAATGATTTTTATATATAAGACAAAATGAAGATAATTACAGATGAGAAACAATGCGTATTATATCATCTATTTTGCATCAAACACCCCACCCCCAAATGCGGTTTCTTTGGACAGGTAATGATTAAACGTGCAGTGTTATGTATGTTAGTATCACATCATTAAGACATGTCAAAAATATAAAGAAATGAACCCGTTCTAAAACTTAGATATTTTCAACTGATTATCTATAGGAAGGTGACTGCCATTTTGCAACTGAGAAAGGGAGATACAAATTTAATCCTGTACGTGTGAAAAATACCGAGTTACCTCGCGTAGATTGTAATGGTGTTTACTAGATCCAAAGGCAACATTGTGTTATGCTAGGCATACAGGTTGGATTGTAATATGGGTTTATGAAGTAGCTTTACTTGTAGTAGTGTTGGTGACATACGTATTAGCAGCTATTGTTTATGCCATGTTACATAATTTGTACAAGCATCAACACTAATAGTAGTATTTTAAACCGTAGAAGTAGCGGTAGTAGTGGGGCTAGCAGAATAATAGCAGTAGGAAATAAACGTACTTATGCATAAAATATAAACCGTCTTCTACCCAGTTTCGATGACCTTTTGCGTTATGTTAAAAATTTACATTCATAGATTCCAATTCGAACAATTGTTGACAAACGTACTAAAATATATTCAGTCTTTCATTAATTTCTGCTAATGCAGGCGGCCTTTGTAAGAAAATCAATGTGCACAGTGAATATCACTTGATTTTTTTATTCGTGAAGGGTACTATTAACATATAATAGGAAAATCAACTTTATTGGGTTTAGAGAGTTAACACAAGTTTATATAACAAGAGATATGAAAAGAAAATGAACTGTTTTGCTATTCAGTCATCAATGCGTCCTTTGAGAGTATTTTCACTAAACATGACCCAATATGGAAAATAAGAGGAGTATTTTTAAAATATCTGAATATTTTATTATAGACTTTTATTTCTTTGAACCATCAATAAAACTAACTCCATCGATAAATAAAATAACTTGCAGCAAGCCAGACACCTGCAGATATATGCGAGTGACGCAACATGAGTAAATGATAGTGTCGTAAAAATGTCGGTGTATGTAAACAATTATATTATTGAGCAAAGAGCGAACTATAAAATTCGGGCCCTATTCAAGTGCTCTTTCATATCAAGGTCGACTTGCATGTAGTTTACGGATATAATTCTTTGCATGCCCTACAAATCCGTGCTGGATCTATCGTTTTAGACATGGCGTGAATCAATAGAAGACGTCCATTTTCAGGACAACAGTTGCCTGTGATTGCAGATGGAAAATGGCAGCCATGAAGGGAGAAATTGATGAAGATAAATTGTTGCAGAAATTTGTATTATCACGGGCATTAATTCGTCAGCTGCTTTTATATTTTCAATAATCATTTACAGTTCAAAAAGGTTTGTAAAAGATTGGTCCCTCATTTGTTTGCGGATAATTAAAACAAAACATCTCCATATGAACCACTGAAAAGATTAGGAATTATTCTTGCTTATGGATAATATATTACTTACAGAAGAAAATTTGTTAAAACAAAATGTTTGTAAGGTTTCTATAAATGTATATCAGTGCTATAACAAAATCTAGATTTGTAATAAATAGAAATTTGTAAATTTAATTACATAAAAAGATCCAAAGGTCTCCAGAACAACTATCCTTCTCTTTAATTTTATGGCATATATGACCATACTTTATGTTTACCACCAACATAAAATAATCTTAGCATATAGGAAATCATTAACTTGCGAACTGAGATTATATTTGGATGTCTTTCATTAGAAACTAATTATGAAAAGTGCCATTAGACGGAAGAAAGATCTAGTTGTGTCAGGGAAATAAGGTGGAATCACGTTTGATAAGAAATAAAAATCGAAAGAGAGAGGCAAAGAGCAGGATATAATCGTAAACATGTATCACCACCACTGTGGACAATAATACCCTTCTATTTGAATAGCGGACAGGAGACGAAACAGGCATATATTTATTTATCAAGTAGAAGACAAAAGTTTGTGTGATGCGATCAGTGAGTGCATATCTGAAGAAGACAATGCGCCGTGTACAGTAGCCATGCACAATTTTATAAATTTATAAATTGTGCTATTTAAACAGCTGCAAAGAACAATCCTATATAGAGACTTGTTTCAAAGTGATTTATAATGTTGAATGCATAAAAACTTGCGAAGTAATGGAAATAATGAAGATCCATTATATTTCAATAGCGGGTTTCCACTTTATTACGTATATATGCTAGTAGGAATGGTTTTGAAAGTTTCGTTGATGTTATATCAGAAAAAATTAAGAAAAGGTTATCAATATTCTGTTGAAGTTTGGTAAAATCTCGTTTA
The DNA here is from genome assembly GCA_016617855.1 of Megalonaias nervosa. Classification (NCBI taxonomy): domain Eukaryota; kingdom Metazoa; phylum Mollusca; class Bivalvia; order Unionida; family Unionidae; genus Megalonaias; species Megalonaias nervosa. The sequence continues at coordinate 7,348 of JAECUM010031234.1, forward strand.
AAATGAAGGTATTATTGTTTTGATTTGGCAACAAAATTTTTTGTAAATTACTTGTTTTGATAATTCCAAACGACAAGTCGAATATGTCAGGCACGACATGAATGCTTCAAACGTGATTACAGGGCGTCAGTTTAGCAGTAAAGTAGTACGAACCGAGCTTTTTAACAAAGGTATACTTTAGACAATTTGTGATGAGGACAATTGTTTCATAAATTGAGTGTAAACATAACAGAAAGATTTATTGCGTAGGTAAGGAAAAGAGTCTATAGCAGGGGTAATTTACATTATTGAAAGACGAAATGGGTTGCGTTTTTGATTATGTTTTGAACATCTGAAAGTTTTTCACGAAATACAGAAGTTTGCAATCCTTAAAAGCAAAAGGTATATGGTAAGATAATCTACAGAATGTATGTAATAAATATTAGGACCTTTAGAGTGTAAATCAATGAACGTTTTCAGTTAATATTTATATGGGATAGCTGCAAAGGTCACGTTTTAGCTGACAGGTTCTAATGAAGCGATAAAGACAGGGAACATGTCTAAAACATACTTACTAATATTGGTCCTAAAATATCTAAAGGAAAATGATTTTCTTTTTAACAAAATAATGTGTGTACACGATGGAAAGTATTGAAGTCCAAATGACTAAATAAAAACGAGATTATCACCATGTTTCAAAAATAAATCTATCCTCCTTGCATATAAATATATTTATTAAGTTGCTTTTAATGGGATTTTTAGAAAGCTTGACTGCTTAATATTTAAATCAGGGATTTTAAGCAAGATGACATGCTACATTGAAATCCCATTGTTTTAATAACCAGACAACATCGATAGGTTTACAGAAAATCTCTTGTTTGTATTAATTTTATGAGTGAACACAAATGTATTTTCTATAAATGAATGTTTTCTCATTATCATTATCAATGTAGATATTTTATGTCTGTGAGGAATAGTCTTCTAAAATTCCGTGTTAAATGGTCTTTTATATTATATGCAAAAGGTTCAAAAATTTACGGAGAAACATATCCGAAGAAAGGAAATTTATATTTTAAAGTACCATTTTGTGTGTATTATACACCAGTAAGTAATGCAAAGAAATTATACATGACAATGACTAGTTGTTGACAAGGTAGGACAATCAACGTTAAAAAGGAACAACAGACTTTAACCAAGATGCAATAGCGCATCATAGCAAAGGTAATTTATTTAAAAGAACTAGTATAATTTTCTGAATACCACACGTGCATCATAGGAACAAAGTCTTGTATTAATAAATTTCAAATAAATATCTGTTTCCAATCATAACAATGTATTGATCGAAAAGAAATATACCGAAGTCCAACTGATTTCCATATATGCTACATCGATAAGTCTTCCAATCAAGTATAATTCTTCTTGTATTGATGAAATATATTACTTGTTGTACAAATCTCATTTTGCATGTAAACCTAGTATGCTTCTTTTAAAAATCAGTTTGGAATTGCGTTGCAAACAATTTCTATGGAGGTTTAAAAAAGCATATAGCTGAAGACTGAAAGAAACATGCGTATAAATTTAAATTGTGGAATAGGAACACACTGTACATTTTCATCAAAGTTAGGTAAACTGCAAGTAATAAGAAATCAGTTGTTGCAGAAGGAGTTCAGATATACCCCAATTCCGAGAATGGTGTTATTGATATTTGGCAGTAAAATCGCCATTAGTGATAGTTAAATATGGTTGAACACAGCTTGAGAAAGGAAACCGAATTTATGAGTGCAGCGAGCACAATTTAAACGTAAAAATGTATCACCATAGCGACCATCGTGACTAATAGGAATATTTTCTTTGAAGAGCGATGCGGAGACGAAAAGAGCAATAATATAAACCTGTTCAATATCGACGCTGAAATTAAGATGCCCAAACATATTTTAGCTTAGGTATTTTTTTGAGACGAAAATACACAACAGTGTAACAAATTTTATTTACAATATCCTAACTAGCTGGATGAAACGAACACTAATTTAGATCTTGATTTATAGCATAGAATATGAGCCCTTACATGATGCAAGACCAGTGTAAAGAACGAGTCAGTGGTGTCCATTGTGATAATGGATTATGTACTATTTTGTTTCGCATTGAATAAACCAATAAGTTATTCAAAGAAATAATGAATATCTCATTGTCAGATATCAATAATGTGTACACTGTTGTGAATCGTGTGCTTTAATATAGTAAAGTGGTTTTCATGATGTAGATATTAGGAATATGTTCTATGAAAAGAGAGCGACAAATGCAAGTGTGGTCAGAGGAGAAATGTTCATTACAGTCAACGAAAATTAACGGTATGCAAAACTAATTATTAAATACCCTTTGTGCTATTGTTCATGCATAGGCAACTGCTACGTATTTAAAACTGTAGTACTTCCAATTGCAATATGTCAATGTAATGTTTTGATCTAGTCCGCCAAAATATCATTTTAGAAAGCTTTAAGAACATCATGATTTTATACACATATATATAATACTAGCTCGTTCAGGGACGTATGCATACAGAGGTTGAAATCTCCATATCTATATCTTATTATTCCAAGGAGATAACACGTCTCTATAATTAAAATTAGATTTAGCGGGAGTAGAAGTAAAGAGGTAGACAAAAAGCAAGTTATTATATGCTGCCTGGTTTAGGACGAAATTTACGTCATTTAAATAAGCACAATTGTTTGTCCCTTATTTCAAAATGAATCCGATTCGCCTATGTAGTTTCTTGGTAAACAACATATCCATTGTGATTAACTGTTAGCTCAACTTAAAGATATTCAGATTAGGGTTGGGTTTTGGTTAGATGTGATGCCCTTAACTTCATATTTATTTCTTGTGATATGATGTAAACCGATATAAGATATTATTCACTAGTTGAAAGGTTGAAAAAGATTTATTTGTATCATTTTTGGTATTGCATTCGAAATTGCAATAGTACAAACTTGCTGAGTATCAAGATTTAAAGAAATACTCATATACATTCCCACTAACATAATGTTGTAAATATTTCCTGACGAATATTGAATTAATGAAAGAATATATAATTCCTTAATTATGCCATTAGAAAGATCTTGGGTTTTTTACACAAACGGAATGTTTAGCTTCAGTGAAAATGAATATGATGAAAATTGTAGTGCATTCCAAGTGCTTTCTTTATAGACGAGAACATCAAAAGGTGACCAAAATAAATCAAAGATTGTTGATGTAAACAAAGAATTAGACCTTGTCATTGCTTTCCATGGAGATCAGCATAAGGCATGGCGGTTAAAATATACAGGAAGAAGCTATTGACGCGCAAGTTTATTATATCAGCTTAGAACAGGTGGTAGTGTGATGTGATGTTAAAAGAATGTAGATTAAACTAAGAAATGAACAGAAATATTATAACTAGTTGTATTAGCTGATAAGAGTTAACTGTCTTGAGGTAATACACTAAATATATTTCTGATTTGAAAATAAACCCAAGTTGCCCCTCCTCTCAGCCACAATAGTTGGTTTGTCCCATAGCAGACAATATTTTGTTCTCCATGATACAACAAAAAATTGTAGAAAATGTAAAATATATTTCTTTATTATAATGTATGATACACGATGCCATTATATACTTTACAAAATAATTAAACAAGTCTATACCTGCCTGATGTCAAAGATGCTTGGTTGATATAGAGGAAACAACGTGACAATAACATATCAAATTTGAAAATTTCTTATCAGTTTAACAACAGTAAATGAAGTGGGCTTGAACATGTGTTTCTGCTTGTCATAGGGACCAATAAACACACATATATTGTAGGTCATGACATAATAAATGTTTTATCCAATACTTTTATAAAAAAAAATCTTACCCACCTATTTTACCAATAGATTTGAAAACCTGTATTTTCTACCTCTTTGATATCCAGTTTTAATATTTTCTATGGAAGCTGTCAACAATAGAAAATGCCTAAAAATGATCCGAAGAGACGGGTTCGAATCTCCATAGAGTACCAATTAAATTGATCTAACCTGTATGATAATGCTATTAATTCGTATTTATAAATATTATGCTAGTATTATTAAATATTCTCATGCAGAAGTCGGTGATAGCACTTTCCCTTCTGCTTGGTGTATATTTATAATCCTCTATAATTATTTCTAAATACCTTGATTTCCTTATTAGGAATTAAGAATGATTATGTGCAGATGAGAAATATTTTCTGCGTCGACATGTGGGTATGTCTGCTATTAACTTACACCTATACCACGTCACTGTAAGATCATTTTTCGGTGACTTATGCATGATCTATATGGTATTGGAGTCGGTGCTTACAGGCAAGGCGATGGGTGCCATTTGCCCGCGAACCCGATCTCGATCTCCGTAGAGTATGAATTAAAATTCTCTAAAATATATGATAATGCTATTTATGCGTGTATATATATATATATATATATATATATATATATATATATATATATATATATATATATATATATATATATATATATATATATATATATATATATATATATATATATATATATATATATTGTTTGTGTGCCCAAGTTCCCAATGACATGGGCGCATCCTAGGGGCTGTGCTCGAAATATGTCTAATTTCGTTTCATCTTTCACCTCAAGCGTTCATATAGTTATAGGTTGGGGATCCCTACAGTTACCCCAATTGGTGACCAAATGGTATATACTGGAAATTTGCCTGATTTCTTCTCATGTCCTTGAACCAGTATTTGGTTAGAAAGTTTGGATCTCAACTGTTTCCAGGTTATACCTATCGATTAAGTCCAAAACCTTAGGGCCATCTCTCACGGTTTGTGTTGGATATATCGTTTTGTCTAGTTCTATCTCATGTCTATCTAAGCCATATATGGTTGTTGACAGTGGGTCTCAGCAGTTTCCAAGTTATGACCCATATGAAGCATAACCACAGGGACCATCCCTGGGCGGGGCCAGAGAGTGTAACCCAAAAATCTAATGCATATTTCATAGCCCCGGCATTGCAGATGAAACAAACCAATTTTTAGATTTCCACTTGCAATAATACAAATATTTAGATTTTGTAGAAACATTAACTAATTTCTGCATCTAATGACTAACCCCATCATAATCTAAGGTTTCAAGTCTGTGTCTTCAATTTTATATTAGGTTCACTGCATTACTAAAGGAGGAGCAGGAGGTCATGATTACCACTTTTCTAATGAGGATAAAAGTCACTATCATTTTTTAATTTAAGCGTTATGATTCTCAAAGCAAATTATAACAAGATTTTAAATAATCTCAAAACGTTGAGAAAAATCTCTGATTCTTTGACAAATTACATAGTTTATGAAAGTTTTTCATGAAATGAGAAACACAATAACTTTACATACATTTAAATCTGCAGACTTTTTTGAAAAGTGCTCAATGCTAATCATCTTTTATATAATTAACAGACGTTTCAGCTAAAATATCTTTCATCTAATCATTAATATGATGTTCAATTTCCTGCAAGTTTTTCATTAAAACTAATGTTTTCCGTTCAGTTGTCATACCTGTAGCAGAAATGGTTATGAGGTACATACAGTTTGGTAACTGTGAAAAGGTGGATCCTATACACATTGCACTTGATTATAATTATTATTATTATTATTATTATTATTATTATTATTATTATTATTATTATTTTCTCCAGTTGTATATATTGGTAAAGAGACAACTTTTAAAGTTTGTGTTTTTGGCATGAAACTGTCTGTAGACGATTTCATGGTAATTGTGACAGACTGTTTGCTTTTATTACTAGGTATTAAATGTATTCAAATGTTGGAAAACAAGACAATTTGACATCTTCCATTCAGATTATAACATTACGATACTGACTTATGATCTATATTATGGTACTGGACAGAACCAATGTTTTACATGCAAATATTCATAGAAAGCATCACTTTCCTGCTTACCAGAACACGCATGTAAACACATTCTTTGTGAGCTCTGTATGTAAGTATAGTTCTGATAATGGTAACATAATATCCTTCACCGGAAAAGTTACACGTCTATCGGTGTAAGCTATGTTCAAAATCGGTTTAAGCAACAAAATGGTTTAGATTCTAATATAAGAGAATCAATGATAGGCCTCTGTTAAACTGGCTTAAATAATTTTGTTAAATAATGGATTTAGTGGTCCATTATGTGATGTGATATCTGAAAATGATCATGAATAAGGAACATAAACTAAAACAGTTAATAACGTATGATGCCTTGCTGTATACATGTGCTGTCCATACAATGTACAGTAAGGAAATGTATAGCAAAGCACCTGAATTGTGGTTCACAGCAACAGTTCTTTGAATTAAATAATGTTAAAGAGGTAATAACGTTTTTGGTTATGTGGATAGCCTTCACTGCAATCGGGTCCTCATTTGAAAGTAAAAAGAATGAAATTGTATATTTAACCTCTCTCACCACGTTTATTTCCAGTAAGAATAACTTTATTCGTTATATTTAATGCATATCCATTACTCCATCATTATAGGACAGTATAATTGTGATTTAAATCTGCTAAATTTAAATTTCCGTACAGGCAGATTTTCTAACAAAAACCACATTGCATTGTTTTCTTCTGGGACGTGCGTAGTTGATAATCTTAATGTTTACATGGAATTATGAGCTCGTATGGTAACAGCCGCAGTTGCTCGAATATGTAAACACTATTTCTGTGCGCTATTTACAGAACTTAAAACCGAAGTTGCTGTTTTAGAAATCTGGAAGTTTGACTTAAATTATCTATTTCGGTCCAAATGTTTTACATGTAGATTCTAGGGCAGAAAGTTGTATTTGTACAAGGACATCACTCCTTTGAGTATCCTGGAATTATATATTTTTTCATGGCATGCAGTGTATTCATGGCATGTAGTAGTGCTCCTTTCAACAAAATAAATATGTTCAAACACAGAACTTAGTATCGTTGTGGCTGCCAGTATCAGCATGCTAGCATAAGTAACATCCTTGAAATTATTGTTATTATTGTGTCGATTTGCTGTCTTTGATATATCTTTATATTTTGTATTTCACTGGACTTACTTACATATTTTCCTTGCTTAAAGTAATCTAGTTTATTTTCCGTTTAAATTATATTAATTTACACAAGATGTCAAATTCTCAAGTGTATTTCCATAATCAATATTAGAATTGTGTGAATCTTTCTCTAACCCCCACCTACATGTCAGTGGGGTAAAAGGATGGAAAGGTTGAAGTTGTTCACATTTGAGGTCAGGTAGTTATGGAAAAATAAATATCATATTGCTGCCAGATATAAGCAATATATAATTTATTATAAATTTCGTTATCTGAAAAATTTTGAAAAAGAAATAGTGAAAAACCCTAAGAAAATTGCTCCTCCGAGCATATACATATCACATAGTTTGAAAAAAGATCACGCTCTGTTTATACTCTGAAGCTAATCAGAAGACAACAAAACCGTTTGAAACCTTTTGTGAAATTTAGCTCCAAATGTTTTAAATCGAGGTATTATTTTGTGATATCAACAAATGTAATGGACAACATACTTCATAGGATATAAAACTTGTATCAGAATATAATATATTCTATGTGTGCCATGTATTCATGATTGTGCACATTTTAATCTGTAGAAGTGGTAGCAATAATTATAAGCTAGAGGAGTAACACAAACTCTTGGGAGTAGCATTCCTATTGTAACTGTAAGTCTAATATGAGCTTTATCCAAACCTCTTACTTTATCTAACATTTTATTAATTTGCTCGACATTATACTGAACATAAAAATACTTATGTGCAAGCTGTTTGACACTTACTTCTAAATTCAATACTACGAGCTCATATTAGTGGGACAAATTGATAAAAATGTTAACAAAATTTAAGCGAATGTTTTTTATAGGTACTATTTTTATTTATTTAATAATTAGAAAAAAGAATATAATAAATTATATTAACCAATTCTAATAGGATCAAATGAATGCAGACATTTGAAATTGAATATTTTGAATGCTAGGTGTAGGTAGTTTCCTGATACGAATTATTGTTAAAGAACCTCTTGTTGACATCAGGTAATAAGCATGATTTTGAACAATTTAGAATAAAAGTTCATGAAATAAATAATACATTCATCTAGGAACTAAATAGTATTACAACAGAAGTGACAATATTTTACTTCTTGTTCTCTACAAGGACATTACTTAAAAGCAATTATGAAGAGAAAAAAAAAACGGTTGACCTGGTAAGCGTTATTAATAAAAAACACAATCATAATAACTTAAAAAATAATGCTTGTAATACTAATAGACTCTATATTTTCATTTGTTTCTATCAAAACACAATTTTTACAAAAGAAGAATATTTTACTTGAATTGAGACACAAACGCAATGAATGTAATCTGGAACCTCCACAATATAGAACTCCTTGAAATAGGATATTAGCTAAATATATTATTCATCAAAGCCTGCTAACGTTGGAAGGTGGACATAGCAGAATGCTCTTTACTTTTTTTATTGTATTGGTAAAATATAAAGAAATAATATATATCTCTCAAACCGTATACGAACAATAAGTACAATATTATTTTTTTCAATAATAGTGGATACATTTTGCGGAATATCAAAACAGTCTTCTAATACATGTTTATTATTGATATCAATTCAGAAGGGAAGCAGTGATAGTAAATTGAAGTCGGGATCTCCATTGTGACAACAGAAACAAATATGATCTACTCTTTTGACCAAAGGTATAACTTCAAAGTACAATAATATAAAACCAAAAGATTTGAAAATGTTCAGGTTTAAATACATGATTCTAAAACTGAAATTTATATACTAATAATACAAATAAAATAATAAATATATTCATTAATCACAGAAAGGAAGTTTTTCAGGTCTTATTTTTGCACAAATTCATACGTTCTTAGGTAAAAAAATAAATGTCTGAATTCATTTCACATAAAGTGCTTATCACTGAACCAGACTGCACATATTTTATTTTGTATTCGAACAATTAAGACTGAATTCACAGGCCAATAGCTTATAGAATAAAACCTTTTCTTTCCTTTCACTAATACCGAAGGAATTCATTAAAATGTATATTAAGCAAAGATAATATTTTCAATTTCCAAGACAGTAATATAGAGTTTGACTAATTAAGTGCGTGGAATACCTACATAATTTGTGTTTATGTAAAACCATTTCATTGAAGTTTCGCAAGAGACGATAAATTCCATGGACAAGAAAAGGAAACACCATGTGTAATACTTCGAAGGGTCATTAACAATATTTGGTGAGAACGATTGTTGGAAATATCATCAAACAATTGATCTTATTTTCTCAAAGTATAAATCAAATGTGAGCTGAGTCTTAATATGCACAACAAAATAAATGACTTTCTTTTGTTACGGTAGAAGATTTGTGTCACAAAGAAGTTTATTGAATATATCCTGATTTAGGTACAAGATATGTACTTTCAAATAGGGAACAAAACAAACAGTGCGCACTATGTATTTAGTTTCCATGGAGCTGAGTGATACAAGTTTGGAATTTCAATTCTTAAAATGAATTATGCTAAGAAAACGTCTTCAAAATGATAAAAACCCAAAAAATCACCATTTTCCTATCGCATTCATTGCCGTTCATACTAACTGATTCTACAAAAAACATACATTTTAACAAAGGAAACTATTTAGAACGTATTGGCTGTTTTATGGTGGTCTATATATGCCAATTAACATAATGTTTTAAAGTGTTTATACATATTTAGATGGAGATAGTTGTTTTCTGTCAAAGCAAACATATGTCCCGCTGTACTGTACGTACACTGTTTAAACATAGCACAAAATGTCATACACACATTAACACTTGTGTCTCAGAATTTTGATACTTTATAATTTTATTGAATTTAGTTAAAAGAGTCAAAATTTAAAAACAAAACGGTTCACTTGACGTGCTTCAAAAGGATGTTACAATTTAACAGATCTATGTTAACATACATGTCCTAGACCTACCCAAAGTGAATAAGACGCATAAATGCCTGTTCTAGATGTTCTCTTAGAGTCTTTCTTACTTAATATTCAACACGATCTTTAAATGTATAATAAAGTTTGGTAAGCGATAGCTAAACAGATTTGATTGTCCTTTAAAAATATTTGTTTGGAGGACATTTTCTAATAATAATTTCTAAAAGTTTATTACTGAGAAAAGATAGAAAAAGTCTAGTAGTGGTTATTGTAAATAAGGTTTACATATCATGGTCGAAAGAGAATACGCAGCCAGAAGAGGAGAGGATGATGCAGGCAATAAGTGTAATCTGGCATTTCTTGGTAACTATCTAATATAAGTTGAAAATTACAAAATTGTAAATTATTAAATTAAAAAGTGGAAACTATAGTGAGGTTTTCTTGTCATTGCTACAATGAAAAGTATTTTTTGAAAATAGTCGTATGAATGAAGAAACGATTCCTGTGATTCTGCTTGGCATTTGCATGCAAAAATATTTTTGAATGATATTTTACACACAAACACACAGAAATAGAGAAAGGTTATCATGAGACCTTGTGTCTAATAACAGTACCATTTAGGCACTGAACCTAACAAAAAATAGGAATCACTAGGATTGCCTTTGTGAATAAACAATACTCTAAAGAGTCAACATCTGCAATGGAATGTGTTCAAATTGAAAAAAACAAACAAAAAAACTCACTTCAATTTTCAAGGCACTAAATTTAGTAGTACCTCAATGTCTGTAATGGCATAATCAAAGACGATTTAGTCTCAGTCAACGGGTTTTAACAAGATAACTGTTATATATTTTCAATTGTCATTGAATGTCTGGACCGTATGCAAACAGATGATAGAGAGAGAGAGATGAGTGGCACGATCACTTCTTGATTAGGCTCACGGTGAATAAAAAATATAGGCATAAAAAGAAAATTAGAAAAGCTTGTACTTTTGGACAGATTTGCAAAGAAATATCCATGGTGTAAACAAGTTGGTGTTGTTTTGTACATTAGACGTATTATAAATGATTATAAAATCTAAAACAAATATACAAAGAGATGTATACCTGCTATGACAGCATTTGTGGTACATTGCTTTGTCGTAATCCAAACCATCAAATTATGTTGACGGGTTTTAAACAGTGCATTATTGGTACTTGTCTTTTTGTCACAAAACGCGTTTATGGAACTTTCATAATTGTCTCTATTTTTGTTGCATGTAATCTACTAGATAAAAAACAAAGAGAATAAAAATGCTCTTAAAAGGCATGTGTAACTGTATTTTGTCTCTATATTAACGAAATCTCCTAGAATAAATAAGTGAAATAATAGAAATGAATGTCCATATCTGCCTTTCGTTCTATTCATTACATTAATGATACAAATCACGAGTTCATTGTACATCATGTTAATATAGTTAAAGTAACCTGGAAAGAATTTAAAAGAAATAATTAAATTACTCATGAAATCATATACTGAGATAAATGTGTGCTTTATGCGCAAATTCTAGAATCTAATCATTTGCCAACCTTCATGAAGAGAAAACAGGTAAATGTTAAACATAAAATCTACCGTTTTTTAAAGGTCGTCATTCAATTAGTTTATTAATCAAACTCCTTTGTTGTCAAAACGTTCCATAGTTAGTCTTTATAGCGCAATTTTAAAGAAAAGTATGTTTCTCAGGATAGAAAGATGTTTCTTTGGATAGAAACTTTCACTATTTTGAGACTATTATGACTGAAAAATTGTTAAAGCTACGTTAAAAATCTAAATCACACACACACACACACATGCGCACACACACACACACTATTTTGAGAAGAAATAACACCCAGGTTTATATATAAATGAGACAGGAATAAATTGAATGTCTTTAGTAATGGCATAGCCTGTGTACTTTTAATATATTGAAGTGTTAATAAGAACAGAAGGCGCGAATCATGCTGCAGTCTCGTAAGCGTCTTCTTTCCATTTTAACTGAATGCATAGTTTCCTGTATTGTCAATTATGACTTATGGAATCATATACTAAAATAGACAACACATTAAGGAAACCATTTACACAATTGCTTTAGCATACAATAAAAAAAAAAAAAAAACAAAAACCATCTCATGTGAAAAGTAGCAGAAATAATAAAAATGTTGCTTGATTTTAAATATATTTCTTTTATGATCTTTATTATGAATCTTTTTATTTTAAAAATATTTTAATTTTGTGGATGCAAAAATGTAAAATGAATATAAACAATCAAACATGTTAGTTGAAATCCCAAGTGTTTTCCTGATAATATTTATTTCGAGAATGCCATACATGACATCTGTCAGAAACATTAAATTTAGATTCTGTATTTAGATAATTTAGAATAAAGACTTCAGAAGCGAAGGTAAAATTATAGATATCATACCCTCGTGTTAGTCGTTTCCCGAAATACTAAAAGATTAACACTCTAAAACAAACTTTATATAAATTACTACCACCGATGACAGACAAGATCACATTATCAATATATAATGCTCGATATACATGTTACTTGGAGATGATAACTTTAACAAGGAATCTTGATCACAGCTAACAAAGGTGCTTTATTTTCATTACATAGTAACGTACAATGACTAATTAAAATTGAAAATTAGCATGTCTTCTCCTACTTTTGACCTACAATTGCAAGAACAATTATGAATTTGTCAAGGAAAAAGAGCTTCCAGTTTGAACCTATAATGTTTAGTACAATATTTATAAAACAAAATAAAATATGTGTGTGGAGTATTTTTAACATACAAAACTGGTATTCAAGTCTCTTAATGACGACAATGATGATATAAATACTCAAACTTCTTTATCACTTCCGTTTCCTTGTCTTTTATTATAACAATAAGGTGCTTTACCAAAACACTGTAAAAGAAAAATATTTGCGGTAAGGGTTGTTGTGTTGGTTTCGATGTTTCGATGTTTCGATGTTCTATGAGTGTTTAGGTGGGGTTGTGTTTATTCCTTTTCAATATATTTGTTTTAGAGGATGGCATCATAATGAAGAATAGATAACGTAATTTTTTTATTTTACCAAAACTTAATTTTAAGAATGTTTACATGGATTTATTTTAGCCACAATGTCTTAAAATGAAACTAAGAATAAAGATTTTATGGAAAGAATGATCAGTCAGATTTATGTAATACTAGTTCTCTTTCACTTAATACAAATATCAAGCATTGTTAATATGGAATGTAGAATGTGTTGCAAATTAGTACATAGGGCGATATAAGGTTATAATGAGGAAATGCGTGCAAAGGACTCTCTTCGCTTAACGGTTTAAATGTGCAAAAGACCGCATTTTGTTTAACCTAACAGACATATCCTGCATTAATAGTCCACTATTGTTAAACTGGAAAGTTTACTTATGAAGAACAAATGGCGCACACGTCTTAACATTTGAAGCATTAACTGTCGATATTGTGAATAACAACCGTGTCAGTTAAATAAACTAAAGGGTCAATATAGTCATTCGTTTACGGGGACTTCGTAATATATAATATCGAATACAGCTGAATAAGAAACAGATTATGATATAAGATATAATTAAATAAGTATGAGCCTGAGATATAGAACACAGTAAAGCATTGGACGATAAGACTTCTTAGAATACGTTTTAATTCAAAGTTTGTTGTACAGTAAGTAAAAGAAATTTTGATTGTAAAATTAAGAACACTGCGTTAGCAAAGAAATAATTAATCAAATTAAAGATCAACATGTCATTTTAATATGTACTTCTGAATCATTTTCATGTTTTTGTAATCCTTCTGATGGTCCAAAATCATACATGTATTTCATTTAAATGAGCCACGATAAAAAGATATTTTAAGTTAAAATGTTAAGAGATGCACCCTTTATTCTCATGACCGATGTTACAAATATTAGTAGTATAGTAACAGTGTTAGATTTTGATTACCGCTCTAGGTCACAGCCTTCTACCTTCATCACCATATCCTCATATCACACTCACGTGCATAGGTGTGAACGTCATCCACAGATGACCTGCAAAACGAAAGTCAAGTGGGGTAGATGACTTCAACTTAGATCAGTAATCAACTAAACAACTTTTATCGTCCTACTACGTACACGGTCCACTAAAGCCGCAAAGTAACACAACTTGGCCCCACAACCACTACAAATACGGCGCCAATATATACATGATTTGTACACGAGAGTGGAAATGTATTACAGACACAATCTATGAACATGAGTGTAAGTTTTCAGTGCCGCAGTGTTGGCGGACCGATCAATATTTCCACAGACTCGTGTTATTTTTGTATAGTGGGATGTTTCTTGCATAATTATGTATTAAAGTATGTTTTATCATTTACCATTCAATCGTGAAGATGAACTCAAGAAATATATTATTTGGTGCTATATTTCGTTTAGTGCGGTATATACTATAATTGCGAAACATTCATAAATTGATCCGTATAATATTTTAAAAGCAATTAGGAACGTATCCAATGCTACCTTCATACTACAAAACCAAGGAAGTCTTCTAATGTTACATGTTACATATCTTGGAATGACATGGCAACGACGTAAACATGGCGCATAATACAATACAAAGCTGCCATGTCAGTGCTACGCGTGCATATATACATTTAGGAGCATGCGCGAAGCTTGTTGAATCTTTAGACGTCAACGGCTCAGCTTCTAAATGCCTTCTTATAACATCTACAATAGTTAATGAGTACTTGTATGGTAGTGGCAAAGTGACATTTACATCCTCAGACCTATATTTTCTATCCTATTTAAACCGTAGCTATGTCTGTCTAAACCGTTTCCTCTGGTGGACATTACTGAATTAGACTTAACAGCCTTATGGAAAGATCCACAAATACTAAACGTACCAAAAGCAGATATTCTTAGTATTTGCTATCTAGATGTTACACGCAATTTGTATAGAAATCTTGTTGCTGACAAACTTTAGAGAAACACAGACAAGTCCCTTAGTACTGGACATAAGCAATTCATTTTTGTGGTTGTTACTGATTTACCTCTTAACTTGTATGTAGCAGTATGTGTTTGAGAAAATTGCTGCAAAGGCATATGTGGCAGGAACTAATACAGTGAACAAAGTTCGAACTTTGCATTAATATCTCAAGAGAGATATTTCTGTTTTGTACGATGATGACTGGATTGTAGACCTAGCTTGAATTGTCAAATCTCGCTACAAAGGAAATTCTGGCTCAAAGTGTAATGACGATCGGAGAGTTAATTTACGGACAACACAAGGCGACAGTGCTCGTGTTTCTATGATATTGATTTGCTGAAATGCTACTTCCAGAAACTACATCGTCTTTTATACGGATTGAAAGGATCGTTCATAATTGTAATGGCTCCAATCGCGAAAATAATAGGGTTACGCTTTGCCCCAAAGAAACGTAACAGAGGTCATGTATTTTGTTCTGGAAACATGTCCAAATGGCTATAAATTCAGTTTCTTTTATGTTACATTTTATGGGAAAGTCAATTTACCATCGCATGTTATATAAGACAAAGAAAATTACTCGGACGAATGTTTACACCATGAAGACCCAGTACACCAATTAAATGTAAAATTGTATTAATCCTCATCGATTCAAGTTGGTTGCTTTCAACATTAACTCTTTTAACTTATCCTGTAACACTTTCTTCCCCATTGAAGACAACGATCTCGATTATTTTAATAAAAGTCATATTTGCAGGATTTAGAATAGTTTCTCCTCACCCTAGAGTCAATAAAAGTCTACAGTATAAGGAGGTATGCATTGATCGGAAAACAACAGATCTGCATATGAGCCATAATTATTATTTTTTCCCAGTCTACCTAGACCGCATCGCTTCCCTGATTTAACTATGTGGGCAGAAAATAATTATTTTATATCGTACAGAAGGATCACAGCTTGAAAAAGAGAAGTATCATGTAAGATTTATAAGTATGGATGCAATATTTTCTTTGAGTTGGCTCGAAAAGACGACGAAAAGTCAGAAAATAATAACCCTGTTTAAATATGGCTAGACAACGACGTATGTTTGTTGTTTTTTTTTAAATTACCTAACCAGATAGAAAGACATTACATTTTCCCGACCTATCCGGTCAATGGTAAAAATATTACATTATAAAAACAATATCATTTTATCCAATAAAATTTCCTCATTTATTTTTTTTAAACTGAATGAGTATATCATTCATACCACTGTTGATGTACAAAAACCAATTACTGTTTCATTGTACTCTCTCTGTCTCTCTCTGTCTCTCTGTCTCTCTCTCTCTCTCTCTCTCAATGAATTCACCAGAAGTGGTAACGATCGAAAGAGCCTCACTATAAGTGGTAACGATCGAAAAGAGCATACAATGCCGGTAACAAGTCACAGATGCAGCACATTCTATAAGATAATGTTGAATTTCCTGTGTTGAACAAGTTGAGAAATTTAGGGCCGATATTTCTGAAACTACTACATGGACGCTACTCAAATTGTAGAAATATGATAATCAAAATGAATGGATTAAATGCATATTATACCATAAGCAAGATTTTTATTTTCAGATCGATGCTGTGAAAACAATACAACAGCATAAAATATACAGGCAGCTATACACCGGAAGTTTAGAACTATTATTAGATTAAAAAAAAAATGTATTTGTTCATTTCTTGTAATTTTTATTTTTGGCCTTCCTATAAGCATCCGGTCCTTTTACGTTCTATCTAATGTTTTGTTAGTAATTTAGATTATCCTGAATGGAATATTGGGGAGAGTAGCGCAAGAAAAATACAACAGTTCTCCCACGATGATGTGGTGACTGATAGCATGTATATTAATAGTATCTATTTGATTTAGTTGTTAGTACATACGCAAGCTGTAACGTTCCATGCACAACAGTATTCAAACTGTGTTGCTTGTTAGACAGATCCTCTTACTTTAGCCGATTGTGTGAATATTTAAAAAGAATGTGAATCTGATACAACATGCATCTTGTCCTTAAGTCATTATATCAGTTGCATTATCCAGGTCACACTATTCCTTTCAAAATACAACAATAGTCCCCTATGTGCAAACAAGACATTATTTCATTTCAGTATTAAGGATTTTGACATTATTAAAAGAAAAGGCATGATTGAACGATAACGATTTTAATGAAACGAAAGTAATAACATTCAGTTATATAAGAGCACATTCAAATACTAAAAATGTTTTCTGGCGATCAGCATTGTATATGCAAAGGAAATTACAATGAATCAAGAATTTGCATCTATAATAGTTCAAATATCAGTAGAAATCTACTGAAACAACAAAATCAATGTTCGAAATGAACATACATGCAGAAAGAGTTATGGTCAATTTAATATTAATACTGCATTGCCTTTGTTTCTTAGGATCGTAACATTCAGCTGTGTCCGCAAGAGAACTGAAAGAAACATGAACTGAGGAAACAAAAATATTGTAACCGATACTATCGGCTTTCGTTTCAAAATAAAGTACCTATTGGAGATGTATCAGCAAAAAAATCATTCCGAGGAACCAACAACATGCAAAATTGTAATCAAAAAAATTCAGAGTGCATTTTCAGAGACGGATCAATGAAAAAAATTAGTTAACAACTCACTTTCATCATTCAGATTCTGAATTTAAACTTTTATAAAGCATTTTAAAGTGATAGCTGCATACATTTCGAACAACACTACAATTTTCTGTATTAAGAGTTTTGAGAAATGCATTGTGTGCAGGTATGACTCGACATAATATCTCTAGAGTGTGCTATGCTTGCTGGTAAGTGGTTACCCTATGCCGCCATCAGACAGATGCGACGAATTACAACTTTTCGATAGGCAATTGACTCTGACCCTATACTCCAACATAAATGTCAAAATATTATAAATGGGGTGGAAAGGGTCAGAGGAAACTAGGATTACAGCTGGCCCAATATAATATTCTGACAAGTACAAGTAGCGACTTCCTTTCCGATAGGTGTTAGATCACTTACAAACGGCTGTAAATTTAGAACCAGATGACATTTCTAAGGTGTGACATCAAATCTCAATTGCCCCTTTTTGTACCCACTCAAATATCTAGTCAACTTATATCTATAAATATCAAAGATTATTTAAGTTATAATGATTGCTATTATTTCCATCAAACTGGCATTCGCACCATCTTATAATACGTCTCAACATTTACATGGCTTATGGTGCCTAAAACACCGCTGTGTGTAATGACAGAGAGTGGGATTCTATTAATTATATTATTTGTATTATTATGAGCAATAGTACAAGTGATAAACAATATATCCAATAATTTAAATGTCAAAACTGCTATTGATTTATAATGTTTGTTCTTTAAAGATGAGAAATGTAGAAAGGGAAGCAAATTTTCAGTTTGCAACTATTATTGCCAAAAGAGTATGTCATCAAATTAAAATTAGGTTACATGAAATAAAATAATTAAGCAAAGTACAGATAGCTGCAAAATTGTAATTTCATGCAAGCACAATAATATTTGTGATAGTAATATTAATAGTTATTGAAGATCTATATGTAATGCTTGGTGTTGTTGTTGATGATGGTGATGTCGGTGACCCTGTTGTAGTATTTTGCTTTTGCTGATAATGATACATTTATAAAAAGAGAGATCTTTTACACACCCAAACACAGTGAAATGCCCTGCTAGTAATTCCACTCCCCAACGAAATAAAAGAAGCATTTTTTTTTAATAAAGTTCCATGTTAAAGAAGCGAAATGCTAGACTACATGAATATTTTGCAACTAAAAATTGACATAACTTTATTTCCACCTATCTAGTACCTATAACTGAAATTATACGTCCATGTCTTAGTAAAGGGACTGTAGTTGCCCCTATATAACATTCTGACAAGTACAAGTAGCATCTTCCGGTCTGATCCATTACGGCGCACTTGCTGATGATCTTCTTTTTCAAAGTAGGCGTTACTTCTGATATTTTACAAAATCAACAACTGGAATATATAGCTTTTCATCTCATTTGCGTCAAATTGGCGACATCGACATTTTCACTTTATTATAGCATCTTAATATATTGATCTTGAAAGAAACATTATGAAGAGAGACAGAAAGATTGACAAAGAAAAAGTTCAAAGGCACAGACAGACGGATAGACAGAAAGACAGACGGAAACCGCATAAACTCACAGAGAGTTAATAATGTTATGCTATTACTTTTCTAGATCATATTAAGGACAAGATATCTAAGGTCAAAAATAAAATCATCTTACCTGTTTTCTCTCATAAAAGTGAGAATCAAGTGCTGTAAATACCTCACTTAACTTTTACAGAAAGTTCTTAGCATTAATGATATTGGAAGTACACATAGTGGGACCCATCCTTTTGATGCAAATCTTAGTAAGTGTACATTATACACAGTTTATCCGTGTCAATGCGTTCCAAAGGGAAAGGAAGAATCTCTCTATCATTAACAGTTACCGTAAATAATATCTTGATATGTGCAGATAACGTAATCCGTTTCTTTTCAAGACTACATGTTACCTTTTTGTTAAATGAATAACCGATATCAATTTTATTGTATAAAAATGAAAAGGATATCTTTGTTTATGTAACCATGGAAAAGGGTTTATAAATTCAATTTTATGGAAGGTGAATTTTGTGAGAAAAGTCCAAATACCACCGCAAATTATATAAGACAAAGAAAACAAACGTTAGTTAGTCGGAAGAATGTGTACACCATTAAGACCCAGTACACCAATCAAATGAAAAACTGTATTAATGCCCACTGATTTAAGTTGGTTCCTTTTAACATTAAATCTTTTAATTTACCTGTATTACTTTTATCAAAAGAAGACACCGACTTTAATCATTTTTGTCAATTTCAGGAATTATGATATTTCTCTTCACCATAGGGCCTATGAAATCTCTCTGTTTAAGGAAGTATGCATTGATGCGAAAACAACTTATACGTAATATGGACCATTATTATTATTCCTTCCCCAACCTGCCTAGACCGGGCCACATCCACATATGGATTATTTGGGCAAAAGATAGGTGTAGTACTTTATGTTGAGATAGTTGGAAAATCCGACAATTAGTCAGAAAAAATAAATCCCATTTAGAAAAAGTCAGACTAAAACTATGTTTTTTACACTTTATTTTTTTAAATAAATCACACTATACAAATATTAAACTTAAGTCATATCTGGGAAGTAGTTACCTGGCCAGACGGACCGAGAGAGCGTCATAAATAATGCATTTTTAATAATTAAAATTTCAGTAGAAATATATTTACATGCATTCAGAGCCATTATCAATCTATCATTATCATCTAATTTTAATAATGTAGTTCGTTTCCTTTTTCAATATTTAAGATTAAATTGTCCTCAAGAGAGTTGAAAGAAACATGGCCCGCGGAAACAAAAATAGTGTAACTGATGCAATAAATACATTTGCAAAATACCTTTTGGAGGTTTATGAGCACACACAATTCATTCTAAAGAAAACAATATGTAAATTCAACAAAACATAATTCAGAGTGCTTTCTCAGAGACGGGTTAGGAAACAAAATTTAAAATTGTTGCATAAATTTCAAATTGATATCTTTCCATGTTTGCAATAAGTCGCTTGATTGGTAAATATAGTAACGTATATATAGTAGTATAATCAGTAGAGGTAAAAGAACGCAGTACATGCGGCAGCAATAGTTGTAGTAGTTGTTGTACTAGTACAAGAAGTAGTGGTTCGTAACATTTTTTAATTATTTAGCTGCAAATTCTCATAAAAAATTTAATCTTACTTGGGACGACACTGGGAATACAAATATACAACAATGTGTCTAACCGTTCTATAGACATTTTAGCAAATATCGAGTTAATTAGTCACAATGCTTGCGCCAGAGTCTACCTAATGTAAGATTTTTTGAGAGATGTAATGCGTTTCCTCGGACATTACGATGTGCAACTGCTATTGACTACAATTTAAAGTTATATATCCAAGTTTACATGCGACATCAGCGAATGTGCCTTTGTTCTTGGAAAAATATATATTGCGTCTTTGATCCTACATTAAGTATACTAAGCATTGCCAAAAAGTACTTATTTATTGTCTAAATCTTTCTTATGAGTGGTTTCTTGTACATAAAACTGGCAAAAGCATTCACTGCACCGTAGTATCAGCTGTTAAATACCTCGAGTGGAACATTATTACGTACAAAATAATCAGAAACATAGATAAAGGATTGAAAGGCAGAAAAACTCAAAGAGATAATATTTTTCTAAGCATTATTATGTGATGGGTACATCTTTTAGAATATAAGCAGCTACTTTGTTATAAGAATGTGCCAAAAGGTTACCAGGTACTCTGAGTAACATATTGACAAAGGCATAATTCAACTGTTCTTCTAAATTATTTGAATATGGTTGTAGTTTTAATGTGGCCAAAGGGTTTAAATTCAAGCAGTTTATCTTTGTCCTTTTCATACAAAAAAAAAATCACTGATTCGATTCCTAACGACGGCCGACTTGTTTGGCAATTAATCATCAAATTCATTTTGTACTTAGTTGTTGATGGTTATGATAGTGTGTACTTTTCAGTTGTACAGATAGTTTTTAGAACTAAACACAGTGAAATGCTGAGCCCAAATATTTGACTCATTTATCAAACGATAGCAGTTGTTTGGTTCCGACTTATAATATCACGAGGTAATAAATTTACAAATAAATATTGTACTACATAAAAAAAAATGGGAACTTAATGTTTTGAAACGCTCCTTCGCATTTTGGCGACCAAACGGTTTTATAAACTTACATGTATCTACGTAGCACATAATTCTGAAATATATTTCTACACCATCAACAGAGTATGGTAGAGTGTCACAACTTGCCCAGTATAGCATTATGACACGTGCAATTAGCGTCATCCGCTCTGATCTATTATATGATAATCGTAAATATATAATCAGGTGAAATTGCGGATTTGAAGATTTCTGTTTACAGCCAGCTAGCCCATTTATTTAAGAAATTTGCAAAATGTCATAGCATCAGCAGAGAGTGACAAATCACAGCTATCTATTATAAGAAACAGATAGACGGAAAGAGGAGAGACAGAGACAGACAGATATAGACGGCTAGTCGAGGGCTACAAATATTTGTACTGTAGTAAAAGTGAAAATCAAATACACCATTTAAGTCCAATACTGTCACTGATTTCTAACATCTATTCTCATGCAATTAGTAATCTAAGGTCAATTCATGAACTTCAGAAGAAAATTGAAGCCATTAAATCTTATCGCTAAATCTTCAAAGTTTGCTATCTCCTTTGTCATTTGTTTTGTTAATTTTGTTTTGGTTTATTTACAGCATGTATGTTTTTATGCAAACTGGGCACACTACAACATTACACCCAAGATACACTGAACATGGGGTATTAATCACTGTAGGAATGGTTGCAAATTTAAATTTTCAGTGAAGAAAAGTTCCTGCAGTTCTTGCACTCATTGCTGTTCTTGATGCTGCGGATGATGATGCTTATGGTGATAATTTTTTTTCAGTATTTGTTATTTTTGTCGATGAGACATAAAATACAATACGTGTCTTGTACTGAACGATACACAGTATCAAATTCTGCTTACACATTCGACTCCATTGTGAAATTAAAAGTAAGATGTTTTTTTCTTATTTAAAACATGGCAATTTAAAACAAAATATTACACTGCAAAACATTTGGCAACTAAAATTTTATATGAACCTATTTACAAATATGTAGTACCAATATCAGAAATTATGCGTCTACGTCATGGTAACAAGTCAGCAGTTGTCCCAATGTAACATTATGACAGTTACGAGTAGCGTCTTCCTTTCCGATCAATTTTAGCGCACATGTGAACGGTTGAAACTTTAGAAAAAGAAGATGTTTCTAAAGTGTAACATCATTAAGAGGTTTTCATATCGCTCTTTTGAGCCCACCTTCGGGCAGCTAGTAAACCTGTGCAAATAAATATGAAAGATAATTTAAATTTACAATGATCGATGGTGTTTTGGATCACTTTGGCCTCTGCGCCTTTTGTAATACCCCTAATCATCTGACTAAAACACGGCAATATGTAATGACTGAGAATGATAACACTGGTGAAAAGCAATATATCTAATCAATTAACTACCAAACATTGCCATTGATTTCTAATATGTGTTCTCTTAAAATGAGTTTTTGATGATAAATTCAGTTTAAAATGGAAGCACGTTGCACTCATCGCAAAATAGTCTGAACTCGCTTTTCAGTTTGCATATTTTTTGTCGCCAACAAAGTACGTCATCATATTACAACCATTGTACATTAATTAAAGATAAATAAGCACTGAACAAATGGCTTCAAATTGCAATTTCACTGAAGCAAAATAATATCAGTAATAGCAATATTGGTACTTACTGAAGTTCTTGCTCTCATTCTTGTTCCTGATTGTGTGGTTTATGATCATGATTGTGACTTTGTTGTAGTATTTGGTGTTGTGGTTGATTTAAGAAGAAAATAGTGAAATTTCATAACTATACACTGTGAAATATTCTGACCACAAATTCCACTCCTTAATGAAATGACAGAACAAAAGTTTTTGTTATTTATAAGGTACCAAGTGAAAAAAGAGAAATGTTATACTGATTGAGAACATGGTATCAAAAATCTATCGCTTTCTTTCCACTCATCTAGACCTATATCCGAAAGCATTGTATTCATCATCGTAAAGAGTCAGCACTTGCCCAAATATAACATTCTGACAAGTACAAGTACCTTTTTCTAGTCTGATCCATTAAGGCGCATAGTATTAGTTGATTCTCATAGAAGTAAGAATCAGATAGTGTAAATTTAACTGTTTCAGAAAGTATCTGGTTACCATTCATGATATTCGAAGTGCAGGTAGTGGAACCTATCCTTTTGATGTAAATGTTGCTATGTACACTTTATATACAGAATATCCTTCCTACATTGACAGCTATTGTGAATAACATTTTGTTATGTGCAGATAACGTAACCTATTTCTTTCAAGCGTGCTTGTTATGACTGTTAACTAAATACTAGATATCCATTTTAATGTATGAAAATGATCATGTACCTTTATTTATTTGTTCCCAGTTACTCTCAGTAATATTCTAACGTGTTTGTGGCCTAGTGGTTAGAGCGTCCGCCTCGGATGCGGGAGGTCGTGGGTTCGATCCCCGGTCGAGTCATACCAAAGACTTACAAAAATGGTACTAACAGCTGCCTCGCTTGGCGCTCAGCATTAAGAGTTAGTGTTAGGACTGGTCGGCCTGGTGTCAGGATACTGTGACTGGGTGGGACATCATGCTACATGTCTGCGGCATGATGCCCCAGTGCTAGACATCACTATAAACTGCCACACTGCAGACATCGTAGCGATATGACTGAAAAATTGTTAAAGCTACGTTAAAAATCATAATCACATCACATCACTTCTAACGTGTTTAAAATGTGCAGACAGGTTAATGGTGCATTTTTGTAAACTGATTATAAATACAACAACACAGTCTCCTCTGTGCAAAAGACCAAAAATGTTCTGTTCACGCTATTGCATTCGTTTGTATGAATTTGTTGCCGCTTAGTAAGTTGATTATTAAAAGTGTCCATATGGTCGACATATGATCAGCATGAAATAAAACAAAAAGGCATACCCTCCCTTGTAACATGTGCATAACATCACTGAAACAGAGAACAGTGTCTCTGGATGTAATGTAGTATGGCGTAAATAGTATGGTATAAAAGAAATAGAGTAAAGACGTGTATAGACAGATAGAGATCATTATTTCTTTTAAACGTTCTTTTCGTGCTCTTTTCGCAGATATCGATAGCTTGTTTCTAAATAAAGCATCTTCCTCTCGACATCATGTTAAAATGTACCAGTTAGCACACAAGAACTTTCGCGAGTGAAAATATTGCAATCTGACTTAAGTTTTGAATTTGATAAGTACGTTTTGATACGACATTGCAAGAATTACAATTAAAAAAACAGATAGACAATAGTGTGAAGAAAGTCTCAGCATCAGAAAGAAATTATGGAAATGCAAATGCATAGAGATTCAGAGGAAACACAAATGCAGATAGAGGAAAAGAAGAAATAAAAATGCATCAAAGAAAGAGAGAAATACAAAATCACAGAGAGGAGAGACATATGTAGAGAGAAGAGAGAAATACAACGGCAAAGAAAAATAAGCATGAGTAATCCAGTTGCAAAGAAAAGAAAGGAATAGGGAGAGAGAAAAGTATGAGACGGAAATGCAAGAGCAGGGGTAGAAATCGAAGACAGAGAAATACAATATAAATTAAAAGTATTAGAACTGGCAGAAAAAGCTCACACACTCTTTACACCAACGTTCAGGTCTTGATGTTATCAAAATTATCGTGTTAGTGCACTCTTTTCAGGAAAGTTGTTGACATATATTTTCTTTACTTTGAGAAAATTACTGAAAACTTGAAATGGCCAAAAGAGCACAGGACTTTGTTAAAACAAGGTGTACCTATTTGCAGAGCTCGTGGTATTTACATTTCAGTCTCGTTAGAACATGGTGCTGATTATGATGCGATTAAGGAATATATATTGAAGGTTTTTAGTTGGTATATCGACAAACGTTTAGGAATTGTAGAAAAGAATGCAATAAACCTATGTCCAATTTGCATGGGAGAAAGGACAACGACTTGGTTGCTGTTCTCTGACAAGAAGGTTAATAAATATTTATGATAAAATCATACAGCTTATATTAATTGAAGAGTCCAGGAATTCCATCCATTGTAGTGTCAAGACTTATGTAGATGATTACAAGGTGGAAACTTTGGAAGATGCTCACGTATAGCAGATGATTATTCTTTGACTCACAAAGATTCATTTATCAATAAGTCTTCGTCTCAGCAGTTAATTTGGAAACAAATCATCTCTGTCTCAAACAAGTACTTACAAATCTCAATCTGGCACATTTTTAGGAATCATACTTCTGACAACATAGAAGATATATCCTTAATATCTTTCTACCTCTACCTATTGTACGAGGAAAGGACGCGTTATTTTTAATTGTGTAAGATTAAAAAATAAACAACAGAATAAAGGCGGAACAATTCCAAATGCTCTTATTTCAAAAATGTCAATTTCGCGGTCATGTATTTAAAGCATTGCATTGGATTGGTCAAACTTAATCCAAGTCTGTTCCTATTATTTAGAATTATAAATCATTTATATCGCAAGATTCTGCATTACTTATTGGCGATTCTGCCAGTCTATATGTCTTAAAACGTTAAAGGACACAAACGTTTCTCAGAGTCTTATATTAACTTGAATTTGCTTTTATCTGAGAAGTCTTACTCTTGCGAAAGTCTTCTTATTCAGGGAGTAGAGCGCGGCTTTGTTAATGTTCTTCTCCCTTGTGTCAATTTGTCATCAGACTTAGGCTCAGAACCCGTGCCCACTGAAGATATTCCTTTATTACTAGCCAATGAATTATCTGGAGATAACTATTGGGAGAAAGAAACAGAACAACTTTGATATTTTAAAAGCATAGAGTTAGAGATAACCCTGTTAATCATTCAATCGATTTGGTTGTACCTGTCCCACACAGTGAGGATGTAAACGATGGTATCCAAACTGATTGTAGTGACTTTTGTTTAAACAAGATTCGGAATTCAGAAATATTACACAATCTGAAACATTTGCAACCACAGGAAACAAGTCAACTAAAACAACTATAATGTGATGTTGAAATTGTAGATTTTACACCTGTGAAACAGTATACTTGCAGAATGAATCCTCGCAATCAGAAATGTTTCAAAAAGGAAATTCGATATTTGCTGAAGAATGATTCTTAGAATTCACCATGTGTTCTTGCACCTAAACCAGATAATGCATTCCTTATGTGTACTGTCTATATAAATCAACAATGTTACCAAACGTGATTCATTTCCAATGTCTACAATAGATTCATGCATTGACAAAATGAGAAGTGCAAACTATGTCACAAAGTTTGACCTTGCAAAAGGATTCTGGCACATTCCACTCAAGGAAAGAGCCAATTTCGACATTTACAACTTCAGATGGACTTTATCAATATAAAGTGATGCCGTTTGGTATGAGATACTTTATCTCAACATTCCAGCGTTTGATAACCATGATATAATCTAGTCTAAATACTTGTGACACATATTGATGACGTCATCATCTACAACAACACCAGGATATGCAAATCTGACAATTAATGTTGGTAAAAATGAGTGTTGCCGGGCCTTGTTTACAGTCTGGTGTAATTTTGTATTAAGATGACTAAGTTTTATTTCTGAAAATGCTCTTGTGGCATAGGTCCAATAGGGAGGAAAATGGGAATGAAGTAACAAAATTATTCATTATTATTTCCGTATCATTCAATGGAATGAACTTTAATTGTGTTTATTATTGGAATAGAAAATGATCGTTGTCTGTTTGTGCTAAAATCGTATTTTGGGACTATTGTGAGTTTATTCCATGATATTCTGGATTATATCATTGTGATACATCATGATTGTTGTCATATCAGCTCATTCAAAGCTATTTGTACATCAGTACATGCAATATTGAAATTAATTCAGAACATTCTATACTTTTGGACTTTCTTAGGACGTTTAGGATTATTTGGGATTTCATTCATAATAAAAATTTATTTCTGTAAGTTAGAATGTGAAAATTTAATAGGTACGTTCCTATTAAATTTTCACATTCTAACTTACAGAAATAAATTTTTATTTTTATTTTAATAACTTTGTTGGCTTTGCTTCTTTCTTTTGTTTAGTTTAAGATCATACAGCCTTAAAATTTTAATTGTCATTGTATAGTACGAGCAACAAAAAGTAAATAAAATCATTTATATGCTCTAAGTGCCACTGATTTTCAAAGAATTGTTCATCTAAAACTGAACAACGCATGGCATTTTCATTACCTTGAAATTAAACTAAAGTAACAAGCAACTCAAAATCTAAGATAATGATCAGTTGATTGTGCAAATTTGCTTCCTTTGTTGAAAATCGAGCAAATTATCCCATCAGGTAAAGAGGTTTTCCAAAAATTAAGTGGTGATTCCATATATAAATTTCATTCAAACAAATACACCTTATATCAGCAGGATTATTCATATGAGTAGTAGCTCTTGTTCTTTGTTGTTGATGACGATGATATTTGTGTGGTTTTTATTCATGAGTAGTATGGAAAAACCAAACACTATGAAACATTCTGCCCCCAAATTTGACTCCTTTATAAAATGAAAGCAGTTTTCGCTTCTTATTGATAGTTAAGCGATTTATGGTATAGCGAGTTAATTAATTTAAAATTAAATATTGTTCTACATAAAATTGGAAACTAAACATTTTCATAAACTTATTCGCATTTGGAGACCAAACAGTTTTATAAACTTTTTGTATTTATCTAGTATATAAATCTGAACGTATAAGGCTGCGTAATCACAACCCCATGATAAAGAATCACAACTTGCCTAGTATGACATTCTGACACGCTCGAGTAGCGTCTTCCGTTCGGTCCGATTTATTACATGGCACTTGAAAATAGTCGCAAATTTACAAGCAGGTCTACCTCAGTGTGGCTTAAATCACGGATTTGGAAATAACTGTTTTCAGCCAGCTAGTCCTTTATTCCAGAAAAAGGAAAAAATCTTCATTGCATTATAACTGTAGATGTTATTTGCATGAAACTGCCCGTCACGTCATTCGTAAAACTTCTTAACATCTGCATGTAGTGACAAAGGATGAACAAACCACAGCGAGGCATTATAAGAGAGAGAGAGAGAGAGAGAGAGAGAGAGAGAGAGAGAGAGAGAGAGAGAGAGAGAGAGAGAGAGACCGGGCGTGAGTGGACGAGGCGAGGGATATGAATTAAGGTGCAAAGTAAATAAAACATTTAAGTACCAATACTGCAACTGATTTCTAGCATATGTTGTCATAAAATTAATAATCTAAGGTCAATTCACGAACTTCGAATGAAAATGGAAGCAATTAAAGCTGATGGTTAAGTATTTAAAGTTTGATGTCTTTTGTCGTTTGTTTCGTTTATTTTGCTTTGGTTTATTTATAGCATGCTTTTTATCATGCGAAGGGAGCACAGTATAACATTGGTCTAAAAATACACTAAATAATTGGTGTTAACCACTCAAAGAATGGTCGCAAATTTAAAGTTCATTGAAGGAAAATGCTGGTAGTCCTTGCTGTCATTGTTGTTTTTATACTGCGGATGATGATGATTATGATGATAATTCTGATGCAGTATTTGTTGTTGCTGTTGATGAAACATATGAGGAACAAGGCATAAATCTTGTACTAAACACACTGTAAACTTCTGCTTATAAATATATTTTCTGCTTGATGAATCTGGCTTTGTTCAGGTTGCTGAGACAGCGACAGGTTTTCTGGTCGCTGGTTTCGGAATAAATTTGTTGAGAATATTGTGACCTTTTGAGTTGTTACTCAACGTATTTGAGTTTAATATATTTTCCAATTTTGCACCAATGTTGCTGTTTCGTCTCGACTGTCAGCAAATTAAAGACATAATAATTATAAAACGTGCAATGTTTCAGACAATGCATCATTGTCCTAACGATTTAATGCTGGTATGACTCGATAAAACAACGTTTAAGTTTGCTAGGCCCGCCAGTAACCGGATACCCTTTGCCATCATCCCACGGCGTTGGCGAATTTCTGAGTTTCGATAGGCAAGTGATCCTGACCCCACACCCCAATATAAATCTCCAAATATCAAACATGGGCTGGAAAGGGTCAGAGGAAACTCGGATTACAGTTGCCACAAGATTCCTTTCTGACAAGTACAAGTAGCGTCTTCCTTTCCTATCATTTTTAACGGACCTGTTAACAGTTTCAAATTTAGAAGGGGATGTATTTTCTAAAATATGGTAGCATTGAGAGGTTTTCAATTGCACTTTTGAGTCCCCCCACCAAACCTATGCCAATAAATATGAAAAATACTTTAAATGTATAATGATCGATGTTATTTGTATTAAACTTCCGTCCGCACTATTTTGTGGTACCTCCTATCATCTGCGTGGCTTTCGATACCTAAAACACGGCGATATGTGCTGTTTATTATGTTGATGACGGTGGTGGTGACTTCGCTGTAGTATTTATTGCTGCTGTTGATAATAAGTTTCAAGAAAGACATCTTTTACACAACAATACACAGTGAATTATTCTGCTCGCAAATTCCACTCCCTAATGCAATGAAAGGAAAACTATTTTTTCATTTATAACGTACCAAAGTAAAATAGCAAAAACGTTAGACTGAATGAAAAGTTTGCAAATTTGATAATAGCTTTATTTGCAAATCTCTTTTGTCTAGTAGATATGTCCGAAAGTATACGTCCACGTCATGGTACAAATTCAGTTTTTGCCCTAGTATAACATTCAGATAAGTGCAAGCAGCCTCTTCTGGTTGGATGGTTGTACTTTTCCAAGCAGGCGTTCATCGTATTGTGTGACATCATTAAAGTCATTGGAAACTGGGCTATATAGCCTTTAATCCCTCCAGAATGGTAGTTATGCCTAAGAAACCTAACATATTCATATCTTCTGGAGAGATAAGGGAGGGGTAGTAATAATAAATTATGTTTGCGTCAAACTGGCCACCTCTGCATTTGTATATATCTTAGCATCTTAACATCTTGACCCAGAATGATACTATACTAATAGAGACTGACGGAGTGACAAAGAACGAGAGACAGAAAGGCACAGATAGAATTACAGGCGGAATGACAGACAGAGGGCCCATAAACTGACAGATTGAACGTCATATTACAAACAAGATATATCCAGTCTAAAGTACAAAAAGCATATTATTTGTTTATTCTCATACAAGTAAGAATCAAATGCTGCAAATTCGTCATTTAACTGTTACGAATATATCTAGCTACCATTCATGATAATTGAAGTGCACGTAGTTAGATCTACCCTTAGACACAAATCTTTCTAAGCGCACTTTGTACGCAGATTATCCCTGTCAGTGCGCTACAACACAGTATCTCTTCCTCCATTGCCAATTACCGTGAATAACATCTTGATATGTGCTTATAGCGTAACCCGTTACTCTCAAGCGTGCTTATTACTTTAGTTAAATAAAAGAGCAAACATATATTTCAATGTATGAAAATGAAAACGATGTTTTTAATTTTTTGTGCCCAGTTACAATTAATAATATTCTAACATGTTTAAATGTGCATACAGTTTTATGGTGCATTTGGTAACTGATTATAAGTAAGAATAACACATTGTCCTCAGTACATAAGAAAAAAAAATAGTCTATTCGCGCTATTGCATTACTGTGCATGAATTTTATTCTTGCTTGGTAAGTTGTTTATTCAAAGTGTCCATATGGTCGACATATGATCAGCATCAATTAAAAGAAGGTTCACTCTCCCCGGCAACATGTGCACAACGTCACCGGAACAGAACGCAGTGTCTCTGAATGTAATGTAGTATGACGTAATTATTATGATATAATAGAGCTAGAGTAAAGGCGTACATAGGCAGACATGTGTCATTATTAATTAAAAACTTCTTTTCGTACTTTTTTGCAAATATCGATTGCATGTTTCCTAATAAACAATCTTCTTCTCTAAGTCGTGTTAAAATGTACCAGTGTGCAAATCGTGTTAAAATGTACCAGTGTGCCTGAAAAAAACACTTTGACAAGTAAACGCATTGCAATCTTACAAACTTAAGTAGTGCTTCTAAATTTCAGCTACAATGCATTATGCCATAAATGGTTGTAACTGCTTCTGTTATACGGATAACATTGGCTGTATTTCCACTTCTGAAAGATGCAACTTAGTATAATTATAGCAGTATGATGATCAGCATCGTATATATTTTATTTTCTACCTACCTGTCTTTAAAGATGGAAAGTCTAGAAATCTTAGTTTGGAAAGAGAAAACACAGCCTTTTGTGGTATCGCACAGTGAGAAAGATGTACGTGACAATTATACACGAAGAGTAAATTTGTATTTGTTATTGTCAGTAGCATGCTAAAATAAGGCTCCGAAGAAAAACATGATGTTCCCAATCACACATACTCCCTATTGCTTGTTATTATCAGACTCCCCGTTTATCGCTATAAGCAGCCGTTTGCTTGTCCACCAGTTTGGTGAAAATATTGATGAACATACGTTACTTGCCTTCATTGTGAATATATTTGGCAAAATGAACTTACTTCGCTTGATTGCAGAAATATAGCGAGCAGAGTTATTTCCATAACCATAAAAGTATGAATATAGTACAGTACTTATTTATGTATTAGATGCAGTCTAAATATAGGTACTTGTGCTAAAGTCTGGTATTTTACAGGGTTGGCCACTCTGTTTGATATTTGACGCGTCATAATACCAAATGATCTCGTGCATGATCATTTCAAAGGCGATAAAACTGTAAAGAGGATATAAAAACTTAGAATGTGTCACATGTCAAGTAAATTATTTGAAAGGAGTCATTCCTACGCTCAAGGCGACAGCGCAACCGGTACAAGTAATAAAGATCGAGATCTTCAGTTTTATGTTTAAATTTGAAAACGCTCTTAGCTTAAGCAGGTGCTAGATATTAGCTTGTTCAAATGGCGTTAGAGAACAGTCATATTCACCTATGTGTGATGCTTGGTATTCATTTAATTTTGTTTAGGTGCCCCAAATTCGTTGTGCATGGTAGTAGTTGTTGTATTTTTTTATTTGCTTAGATCAGACCTAGTTCTGCGAAGATATCTAGCGCTGGCAGTTTCTGCAATTACATTTGCATGCCTTTTTCTGAATTGGCCATGGACGGATGTTCTGATGCCACCATTTACAATTTAGCGCTTGCTTTCGTAGCCAAAGAGTTTAATTTTATTAAACTCAGCACTCCGTAGGCTTTAACAGACACGGCATCGCCTTCGATTTTAGATCTCTTCTGGACTTTTACTGAATCTTATTCAAGACTTTTAATTACTATGACCTGTGTCTTTAATTCTTGGATTATTTTTGCATTTAATTCACAATACACTAAGTTCTTTTTCTCTTTTTTACTTTGTATTTTAGGGAAATAAATTATTTATTAAATATTTACAATGCTTGTTGTCTTTCACTCTTTTCTTTTATTTATTCTAAGAGCATAGACTCGTAACATATCCAATTGACGGAAATGTTTCTAAATGAACTATTATTTTTTAATCGTGTCAATGGAATGCTCCAGTTTTCCGTAGGAATGTTAAAATCGAAGCGTGTGATTCCTAAGATGCGCTTGGAAAGCGGTGCGTAGGTAAACCGTCCTTGTATTAATGATCTTACAACCTGTTATCATCGAACGATAGCCATTATAAAATGGCATCACTTTTGCTCAATTCCTTCGATGCCAAAATATATTGATCTTCATCTATTTTTAAATCATAACTGGCAAATTTGTGTGATCATAGAGGGGATAGTTGATTTGTTTTAAATCCCTCTTCAAATAACCTATCATTGATGCAATCTGCAGTTTTTACAACTCGAGTTTGCTCACAGTATTACCCTTTATCTTAAATATGAGCATCAACTATACGATCAAATTCTAACCAGATTCTGCGAGTTTCACACTATTTAAATGGATAAAAAGCTTGATTAATAGTTTTAGAGAGGGCAGCCGGAAAGACAACCTTACAGGATACAAAAGCAAAATTGAGGAATGTGAAGAAGATATGGCACTAAACACTGCCACGAGATAAGTAGAACACGTTTAACTAAACGTGACTTATTAAAAAATATAGACTGGAAGAAATTAGTCAAAAATATTAACTATTTGTGAATGCCAAGTCGTCTAAACTATTTAAGCCTTTATCAGACTTTGTATACTAAGATGAAGAAAGTTGCACTCATTGATAATTTAAATCGATTAATGATGGAAATAAATGACTACTACATAATATTAAATAGAACAAGATATTTTTCTGAACATATCCCAATTATTATATTATTTGAATACCCGATATTGAGAAAATCAGAGTCCCTAAACCTAAATTTACCACTTTAAACATATCTGAGGGCGATAAAATATCAGTTTTTCAAGCTGCAGCATCATTTTACCAAATAATACAATCTGACAATAAATTTACTTTACCACAAATTAATGAAATTAAAATTATTTAATTAAGATGATGTAAGATTACAGATGTGTTACAAGAAAGTACCAATAAAACACTAATGAACTTAAGAGCTTCGTAAAGCGAAGATACTCATGAACTTAAACGCTTCGTAAAGTACACAAAAAGTCAAGAAGCATTGCTGCTGGAGAAGCTTACAGCAAACATAAAATCTATTAAGATATCCTCGCCAACAAAGGAAATACTCAGGATTACGGTGTAAGTGGCAAATCTCAGTATAGTTACTGAATGAGTGTTAACCGATTTACTCTACGTTACTTACATGGAAAGTTATATTACAGTAGTGGGTCAACATGAAAAGAAAACTTATGTTTCCAGTAAAATTGATAATATAAAATCAATATTTACAATATATCAGAGAGAATAGATTTTGTTGCTGGTTATTACTTAGATAAATATGTTTAAGACATTAATAATAAAATTGTATTAATACCCAATGATTACTATATTTTAAAAGGGAATGACAGCAAACTACAGCATTGAAATAAGCCACCTGCATTACTCTAAATTATTGGTTTCTAGAGATTAAGTCTCCAATTCAAACACTAAATGTTTAGGATTTAATAGTTAAATATGTATATAGACATCTGCTGCATAGAATACATTATGTGGATTTCAGAAACTTAAACATCATTTTCTTTTTTGTAAACATTGAGATAACATTAAACATTAGTCTAATGGAAATTATTCACGTGTATTTGAATCTCCATCTGTCAAAATTGTTTTCCACGAGGACGTTCTTTACCAACCTGTTAATGGTCGTTAATAATGACGGATTGTTTTATAAATCAATTAGATATTTTAGAATTGTGATCTCCATGAGAGAGATGTAGACATAGTAAATGAGTGGAATGAGAAATAGCAGATGAAAATGAATATAAAACAATGTTCTTATGTCAATGTTTCAAACGAGAGGAAAAACTCTATTTGCTTAACTATTCAATAGGAGGCGTGAAGGTAGCAGGCGTGAGTTCTGTGAACGATTTGGGTGTTTGACTCGCATTTACCCTGTTACGAGTCTATGTTCTTAAAATAAGTAACAGAAAAGAGTGAAGACAACATGCTTTGTAACAAATAATTTATTTCCCTAGAATACAAAGTGAAATATTCAGAAAAAAGAACTTACGGTTTCATGAATTAAATCCAAAAATAATCCAAGAATTAAAAAATAGATGTTCTATTAATAAAAAGTCCCGAATGAAACTGAGTTCGAGTCCCGATGAAATCAAAAATTGAAGGCGATGACGTCTGTTGTGGTCAGCATAGCGCTACTGTGTCAACAGTCTCTTGCTGAATCACATAAAATATTATTCCAGTTTTGAATTCAGTATAAATTCCAATAAATGTTTTTACCCAAAAATTTGTCAGAGCACTTTTGTATTTCCAGGGAAAAGAATCACTTGAATTCAATAATTTGAAGAAAATAAAAATTCACCCCAAACTGGTCACAACATAATACAACTTAACGTCTCAAGAGTTTTAAGCCCCACTGAATAAACCTTTCTCAAAACAACAGTTATAGGACCAATTAAGACGCCAAACAGATTTCCAGATGAGAGTCAAAAGTTTATTCTTCTGGAAAAAATAGAAATTTGTACCAATTGATATATGCTGCTTGTCACGTAGTCCAGGTATAACCTTGACTCAAATTAATGATTCTTACTCTGAGAAAGATTACAAAAAATGTAAAAAAGTTGATTACCAAAAATGTTACTGATTTTGGAACAAAGTCAAGAACTAATGTTTCTATTATTAGTTGTTTATAAAAATGTTTTAAAAAATCAATTCTGGACAATGCCAAATCCGGTAAACAATGCATTACAATAGCATATAATGGAAGTTTAAAAAAATGTTAAAACTAACAAACAAACAATTAAATTAGGTATAACAACAACCTTCAGTTTGAATGTCCATGTCAGAGCCATTATTTTCAAAGCAATGTGATTTTGTATGGCGCAGTTGCAAATTCTTTGTAAATATTTGAGACATACACTTTGTATCTGTCATTTGTCAATTGGTGACATAGATACTGTTGCGAAATTTAGCCCGTTCTCCGTTTGGTATTGACAAAAATGTAAATGTGGCTTGTATTTGAGCAACACCTCCTATGTGCACATCTTTAACTACGTGATAAAGTAGAAGAAAATGTTAGCTTTTTAATTCGTTTTAAATGTATACACAGACAATTTGACTGGTTACTGGTAAATTAAATATCCGAAAGCGTTCCAAAATGATATTTTAGACACAAACAGCCCCATTACTGCACACAAACTTGTTTGAATATCAGAAAATAAATTATCTTAGACACAGGCCGGAGGAATTTTAATTCATTTTTAGAATTAAACAACATCTGTATTTTGGCTAACAATACTGCAGTTTCCAAATCTCTTGGAAAGAAATACTTCACAATTACGTAATGAAAAATTCACAAGTGACAATCACCAAACAATCACTTAAACTGAAACAACTACTCTATTAAAGAAATGTGAGTGATCTTTTGCAAACATCTGATACAAATATTAAATGTATGTTCAAAACAGACTTGACGCTCTCATGTGTAAGACGTTGGAGCATAGCAAATTAAAAGATTTGACAACATGGAAAGAACAAATAAACTGACAGTTGTGTAACAGAGTTATATTGGAAGACATATTATAATTAAATAAATGGAAAAAGAGCTTATAAAAAACAGGAAACAGATCTTGTAGGATGCTATAAAGGTCATCAAAAACGTAAGAGTAAGATCAGAAAAATTTCTAAATGTTCAACAACAGATAAATTAAGAGATAGATGTATTAGAGAGTTTCATTGCGAAAAAAAAGTAATCGATAGAAAAAATAGTAATTTGCAATAGCATTTAGAACAGTTAAAGTAAGACTTAAATAAAGAAATGTAATCAAACGATCAATAAATGAAAAGAAACTTATTTAGTGATTTTGAAGGTGTTATGACTAAACTAAAAGACATGATAATTGTTATAAATGAATGTATTGACACTGTTAGAAACGAATAAAGATTGTTTAACAGAAATAATAATAAAGATTGTTGACAAGAAAAACAAAACTAATGTATGTGAAAGTATGATTAATCTATATGAGAACGGCTTATTATTGGTATACTACTGACTTAAGTGAAAAATTAAACGTGATAATGATCTGACTTTACCAACTCTTAAAAATAAACCTACTGCCGGAACAGAAAAGATAGAACTAAAATAATACTTTGAACAAGAACTAATCAAAAATATCGGTGTAGTGCAAAGACAAATTATCAAATTTAAATAAATTGTGAAACGATTCAAAAAAGACTGTAATGTATTTAAAACCTTGTTTTACAAAAACAAATTTATTCAGAAACGCAGTAGATAAAGTCCTCGACTCCGATCGACGAATTGAAAAATCCGAAATAGAGAAAAACAGAAACATTCCAAACTGAATTGAACAGATAAATAGAAATAAAAGGCCCTTCATTTAGTACAAAAAAATAATAAAATTAAAAGTTTACTGAATTAGAATTAGATCATATTTGTTTAGACTAAGATTCTATTACTTTTGATTCAATACTTCGATTAGTCAATTATAAATACAGAAACTGAACGTTTTTGTACGGCTATATAATTAGATAAATAATCATTGACTTAGCAATTATTGCAACTCTAAAATAATAATGGACTAGCAAGGAATGAGTTTTCAAGGAATACGGGCATAGAGATAGAGAAATGTACCCACAGCAATAGTTTAATTAATAACGCAAGTTCTTACAGCTTACACACAGTGTTGAATTGTAGTACTCTATCAAAACAAGAAATAATGGCTGTTGTGTGGACTAATTTATGGATATAATAACAGTCATCAGATTTTGAGAGAGATGGATTTGATGGAAACTAGCAGAGACGAAAATAAATATAAGGTTAAGTTTGGGGTTTTCTTGCATCTTAGAACTCATAATTTTTCGGATCAAATAGAAAATAGGTCAGCTCGTTAAAACTGAGATAAACGCATAGACATAACTAAAGCCAGTAAAATGTAAGTCACAGCGATAATCATTTATTGAAAGCGTGTGGTTCTAATAGTGATGAATAAAATCATTTCGTTTGATGATTTTAGTATCAACAGAGCTTGAGAATAAACTTAAAACACAAAATTCAAACAGTCGGAGAATCGTAGAATATTAATCAGTGACTTGCTTTTGTAATGACAGTGAAGTACTTATGAAGATGCATTCCGTCACCAGTATTTTTTATTCCATGCATCACAGTATGTGTATCTAGGGTACGAAAGCTGCGCTTAACTCAAGCATCTAATCAAGAATGTACAACTATGTACATGAATGTGTAAAGTTATACCTTTAGCCCTCTCCCCAATGTATTATGCAACCAACCCACAAGTCAACGAAGAAGAAATCTATATTCAATATAGCAAGTATATAATTTAGCATTTTATTCAAGCATATTATTCACTGCAAATACCAAGTGTTTGAATTCAACAGTACTAATTTTAGTACCAAAAACATTTATCAATTTATTTATTTCAATAATTTATTGTTATGACACAGACTTTGACTAAATTTAGCAGGAAACATGTATATGTAGAGAGATAACTCAACAAATATTAACATAAAATGCAAACGAATTGAAGGTTGTTATGCGAAACGAAATGCAACATTAACATTTTCCAAAGCTAAACATAATTATTTAAAGCTCTCCTATATGCGTTGCTTATTGCTAAATATTGTTCAGTGTTCATCATACTTTCATTACAAATTTCAAATAGGAGAACCTGAATTTCATTCGCTCGCATAATTATGCCGAGTTAAGATCCCGTTGAACTATTAACGAACCTTCAACAGTTGTATAACATTTATATGAAATATCTAGCAAACAGACTGTATAATGAGATCGTTTCTTCTCTTTCTGTGCAATGTTATTCATTCATGGTGATATTACAAATCGTAGATTGAATCTATGGAGGTAGAAACAATCTTATAAATTAAAACATACGATAATTTGGCAGCAAAGAAATCCTAGCATAATATCAATTTTATATCTCTAGGAATAAGACTATTATATCTTAGCACGTATAAGAACTGATATAGAGCCAAGTTTGAAAGGCTTTTTGCACGTCGTTATTTGACTTACAAACAAAGTAATCATAAAGAGTTGCCAAGAAGAAATGCTCTTTTGATAAAAAAAATAGAAACACCGATAAGGGTGAAAATAACATGGGCATTAATAAGAAACTTTTCAAACGCACACACATATAAATAATCACATATGAAATGAGCAAACTTGTATAAAACTGGAAACTGTATGCACTAACCTGTTATGATTAGTTAGTTTCTTTCACTGTTATACTCCTATATTTTTTCTTGACCACGATTTTCAATTATCTAGATTCTCGAGTCATATCTTTAATGTTATTGATCAACTTACATTAGAAACTTAAACTGTCACATGAGAATAATTCAGAAAGTCTTAACTCAGTTTTCACTATAAAACCTTTCTAAACGTACATTGTCTTCACTCGTATTCAACGAGTAACTGAAGGAAGATGCATATTGGAGTTGCGTGAAAGTATTTAGATAATTTCTTTCGATTGTGTATACGACCTACTTAAGATTTACACATGCAGAAATTAGCCCATTTCGTTTATCAGTTACACAAAGTAACATATCCAGTTATTTTCATTCAAAGACCAAAGTATATCAAAGGATATTCAAAAACAAAAAGAAATAAGAGATACTTTAAATCGAGAGACTACTTAGTTTTTCTTGTCTAGGGGTGACGATAAAGTTAGTCCATTTTAGTCTTAAGCAACTGACATCCTCCTATTTTATTGAGTCTACATTGTATGATACTCATACGAGAAGACATAATGATTTTATTTTACAATTTATATGCTAGTTACTGTATATTTGCGATATTTTTGTAACAAACATTAATGGTCAGTGCAGGTGTGACATTAGATGATAATTATATA
>JAECUM010031236.1:0-17094 GCA_016617855.1 Megalonaias nervosa
TATGATGTCCCACCCAGTCACATTATCCTGACACCAGGCCAACCAGTCCTAACACTAACCTCTTAATGCTGAGCGCCAAGCGAGGCAGCTGTTAGTACCATTTTTGCAAGTCTTTGGTATGACTCGGCCGGGGATCGAACCCACAATAATTAGAAAGTTCTTATCAAATTTCAATAATTTCAATAACATTCCTGTAAAAGAAAAGGGAAAAAGCAACTAAAATTATAAGAAACCCTTGGAAATCTTTTGAAATTTAGTACCTACCATAACTTGACTGCACATGCACTATTTTTCAGAAAAGCAATGTGATCTTATTTGTTTTGTCATACTAAAGAAATTGACGTAGCAAACATTCTTTTTATATATGGCTCTGATATGCAGGAGTCTCTACCCTTCAACAGGTGCAGTTTGATAAATTTTTAAATATTACTTCAGCTATTACCCTGCAGGTAATTAGTAGCAGTACTTTTTCCATACTTTTCTATGTAATGACATTTGGGAATGGATATTCAGCTGAGAATAGTGCAAAACAATACACCCCAGCTTCTACAGTCTTAAGTGATTTTGAAATGCATGGACCCTTAACAGTGTACTAGTACAAGTATTCATTTTTCAAGAAGATAAATACTCCCAACATTTCACAAGTGATCAATATGGACATCATGGTAACCACCTTGAAAATCTTTTTGGTCATGTAAGAGGTTAGTGTTAGACTGGTCGGCCTGGTGTCAGGATAATAAGACTGGGTGGGATATTATGCTACATGTCTGCGGTATGATGCCCCAGTACTAGACATCACCATAAACTTCCACAATGCTGGCATCATAGCGATAAGACTGAAAAATTGTTCAAGCTACGTTATAACTCAAAATCATACACACACTTAATTTAAGAACTACAGTACAGAGTTGCAACAGCATACCGAATACATAAAAAAATTCTTTCTTTTTCTTTGTGTCATTCTGTCTCTGAAGTGAAGATGCTTATGCAACTGAAATTTTTAGCTATCATTATAATTGTTACAGCCATCAGTAGGCAGGACCAAATATCCTTGTGGAAGTAACTTACAACACTGTCAAGAAAATTTGTACAGACTGCTAAAAGCAAGGAGTATGCACTGCTGATATTTTACCTCATCTCCTAAGCAAACACAAATTATGCAAATATGTTGTTTTTCTATTTTGCTGTGGAAAATTTTCAGATGATACATCTCTGAGCCTCACAACCAATTCCAAAAATGCTTCTGTTTTATAGATACTTCCACACAGGCAGTTGAACATACCCATATTATTTCCCTTTAACAAACTTGTGACATTTATAAGTTCAGCAAGGAATGTGTCGTGCTGCTGGTTGTATTTTCTTTTGTAGTCAAGAGACTCTGGATGTTTACAGGCTAGTTCTTTGTTTTTAAACAATCTGGATGATTTCATTTGTTGCCATTTGCTGCCCTTAATAGTACATTTGCAGAAATAAGTGCAGTCACAGCTTGGTCAGGAAAATGAGGTCAGAAATTACCCCCCCCCCAAAAAAGGGGGAAAAACACTGATAATGTTGTTTTGTTTCAGCTTCTAATGAAATCATGGTTTTATGTCTCTATCATTTTATTACCTATGTGATGTTGCTCTAAGTTTTACACAGCTGAATGATGATCCATTTGGTGTAGGAATTCAATAATTATCAATTCAAAATGATATCTATAGTCTCCGACAAATACCATTGAGATAAAATATTGTAAAACTTGAAAATCTTTGTGACCACTCATTAGTTACAACAAAGTTCTTTCATTATATCATAGAAAGTTTTTAAAAATCTTCTTTGCAGAGTCCAATTGGTCATCTTAACTGAGAGGTTTTCAGAGTAAACACACATACGAATCAGGTCAACTGCAAACTGCATCGACCCAGATCTTAACTGAGAGGTTCTCAGAGTAAACACCTACAAATCAGGTCAACTGCAAACTGCATCGACCCAGATCTTAACTGAGAGGTTTTCAGAGTAAACACACATACGAATCAGGTCAACTGCAAACTGCATCGACCCAGATCTTAACTGAGAGGTTTTCAGAGTAAACACGCATACGAATCAGGTCAACTGCAAACTGCATCGACCCAGATCTTAACTGAGAGGTTTTCAGAGTAAACACACATACGAATCAGGTCAACTGCAAACTGCATCGACCCAGATCTTAACTGAGAGGTTTTCAGAGTAAACACACATACAAATCAGGTCAACTGCAAACTGCATCGACCCAGATCTTAACTGAGAGGTTTTCAGAGTAAAAACACATACGAATCAGGTCAACTGCAAACTGCATTGACCCAGATCTTAACTGAGAGGTTTTCAGAGTAAACACCTACAAATCAGGTCAACTGCAAACTGCATCAACCCAGATCTGCAACCTAAATGCAGTTTGTCAGGATTAATCAGTATAAGACAAAAAAGATGGATCCCATTCTGGCAGCACATTATGTGATGACAGATCTAGTTTTATGTTACTTTGCAGCTGGATACATAAAGAAGCCATAGAAAAGTTACATTTTCCACAATCTTTTTGCCTGCAGTTTGACGAGGATGAAGTCAAGCATATTTGTCAGTTATCCATTAAAGCAATCAGACAAAACTTGATACGCACCAGTGTAGTCCAATAGTTCCACCGACAGCGCTGTCAGACTAATTCTAACAAATCATTGTCATCAGTCTTACGAAAACTCCAGATGTCAATAAAAGAGTGCAGAATTACCTTTGTGAATGGTGACACAATATTGAGTTTGGATTGACATTCAAATTTTATAGGCTAAATGGCAAAGGAAGGGCAGACCTCCTCCCCTCAAAAAAGTTTTTTTTTTTTAAGTTTCAATAAATATCAGGCTGTTGAAATTATATCCCCTGGCAAATGTCCATCATCCAATATAATTGGTCCAAATGTCCCTTGTCATCACTGATGCAACAATAAAAGGAACAACCAGTTCCAAGTTAACCATTGAATCTTATGCCACAATATATCCATCCTTATGGAATTTAAGATAAACAGCAAGTGAATTTTCAACATCTGGAGGAGAAAGAGTGTGAGAGAGCAAGAGGGACAAGAAGTATGTTAAATACATAGACACTGAAGCTGCCTATGAATTGATTCTACATTTTTAAATGCAGCTCAGAGATCATTCTAAGTCAAGGAAACTAGATGATGATATTTGAAGGTTTTTTAAAATTATCGTATGTTTCCCCAAACAGGAACATATTATTCTTTATCTTTGATTAGACAAAGGTATCTTGATAGCATGCCCATTGATTTGAGTGGGAGCATCAGTCTTAATTAACCTGGATTCACCTCCAGCATAATTCTTACAAAGCTTGTGCTGTCCATAATAAATTTACTGTATGCACCAGTGATTGGCATTTGCCAGACTACTGTTTACACCTTATTGGCCAATAATATCATATAATATAAAATGAACTGGGCGGAGCTCATGGGTCACTTATATCATGCTTCAATGTGTATAACTATTAAATGTGAGTTTGTGTTGAAATTATCTTTGACATTAATGATAAAGGAAGGGATCATAATGTGACTGGATCAACTTTTGGTCAAGTATCAGCATTTCTTGATTAGTCATCAAATTATAAACAATTTGACAACTGTGGAAAATATGGTGACTTGCAGTTATAAAAGGTAAGTGGACAAACTTTGTGTTTTATTGGTGATTAGCTTTCTTTAATCACTGAAAAGTAAAACAATGTGAATGTTTTAATTAATGTATCATTCAGCAAGAATTTAATGGATATTATGCTCCATGATTTATTTCATGCTTTGGAATTACTTGAGCTGAATATCAAGATGGAATAATTTTGTTATATCTGATACATCTGTCAAATGTTAAATCAAAATGGCTCAAACAAATAGATTTGCTTTTCTAAGTCTCAGAAAGGACCTTCCAGTGGTTATTATTCCAACCTTGGAACATGCCTTGTTCATGTTTGAGGCAATAGAATAATATATGACTAGACAGAATCGGTCATGCTACAGAAATAATATATTTAAATCATATATAATTTTCATAATTGTATTTTTGCATTTAAAATAATTTGCTTAGTTAAAAACAGAACAGACTGAGAAGTCAAAAATATGACAAAGTA
This sequence comes from Megalonaias nervosa, assembly GCA_016617855.1. Taxonomy (NCBI): domain Eukaryota; kingdom Metazoa; phylum Mollusca; class Bivalvia; order Unionida; family Unionidae; genus Megalonaias; species Megalonaias nervosa. The sequence goes on from JAECUM010031236.1 coordinate 4,135, forward strand.
TACAACAATCCTTCTTCTGTTTAATATGCCAAATGTACACAGTCATGCATAATTAGAGAGACACCTAATAAAAATCAGAAATGGCCATGCCTGTCTCACTGTCTGCTTATCTGTTTCGAATAAAAAATACTGTATGTTTGTTTTTCTTTTTTAAACATAAGACATGAAATCTTAAGCATCAGGTTGCTCCAAAAGAAATCATCAATTCCAGTATGAACTCATGACTGTCAAAAACTAATGAAATTTCAGTTTTCCCTCTTGAGATTTTCATTTTGGCTCTTGAGATTATGGGATCATGGGTCAAAAGGTTCTTAAGTTTTGAAATCTACTGTGAAGCTTGTGTATGTATCTATGGCACCTCAACACAACCGAGACTATATCATGGTGCCAATTAGAGGTAAATGTTTCAAAATATGTAGAAATTAATTGAAAACAAAAAACACTTCCAAATACACATAAGCTTTAAGTCCATGGTAAAATATAAAACATATAAATGTTAAAATTCTTTTGTAAGGGGAGGCTGTTTTAAATAAGACACCAAAGTGACCTAAGATGACTTGACTGGCTCTCTGGTGCTTAATGCAGATTTTAAACAGGTAAGAACATGTCAAAGGGTCTGATGCTGCATAAGCCAAAACAAATTTCCTGGAATCCTAGATAAGACCATTTCTTTTTTTAACAGTTGAATGCTGAAGCCATCTCAGATATTCTTGAGTGACAAGATTTTCAACATGGCTCCCACTGTGGCCACATAGGATGTCAGATAGGCTCCATTTTTATTAAGCACCAACTAAATATCATCAGAAGTCTTCTGGCTAAAACCCCCTCAAGTTGATATGAGTTTCTGTTCAGGAGTAGTAACTAGTCAAAACAAGATTTTCAAGCTGATCACTGCTGTGGCCATACTGGATGTTCATTCGGCACCATTTTTATTTAGATCCAGCTAGACATTAAAAGTCTTTCAGTCAATATGATTATCCATTCTGGAGAAATATCGATAAGATTTTCAAGATGACAACCATAGTAGCCATAATGAATTTCAGCCTAGCATTATTTTCACTTATGACCAACTTGGCACCATAAAAGTCTTGTGAAAGCCTTATGTCAGTATGACTTTCAGTTCAGGCAGAATAATGGTCACACGATTTTCCAGACAGCCGATGTTGTGGCCATACTGGATGTCAGAACAGCACCACTTTTATTTAGGACCAACTAGATGTCATGAGAGGCTTTTATAATAAAGACTCCATGTTGATGCATATCTGTTCAGTAGGAGTAACAACAAACAATATTATAAAGATGACTAATGGGGTGGCCATATTGGATTTCGGCTCAACAAAATTTTTATTTCAGACTAACTACACCTTTGAATGAATGTGTTTGTGTGTAAAGTTTCATGGCAATCCTCCAAGCAGTGTAAAAGTGCTATAAAACGTGTGCTAAGGCATGGACAGATGGATGGAAGACAAAAGGCCATCCTAGAAGTTTTTCTGGTTTATGCGCAATTGAAATATAAATGGGGCGTGGTCCAGAAGTACCTACCTTCAACATTTTATGTTGCTGATTCAAGGAGTTCAGCCTATTGATATATTCTTGCTGTAAAAAGAAGACAAAGACAAAATTTTAATTTGTAAATACTATATATTTTAATTAGCACCTTTTATTATAAGCACCAAACAACTTCAAATGTGCCCCCCCCCCTTTTCTCACCTGCAAACAACATTAAACATTTGTTATCCGTGACTTAATAATATTTTTTTAAGGACTACTAACCAAAAAATGATTTCCAGAATTCAAGATAATTTCTTTCTTTTCAACTGCTGAGTTACAAAACTCTCTGACATTTTGAAATGATAACAAGATTTTCAAATCAGCTGCTGTTGTGCACATACTGGATGTCAGGTTGGCACCATTTTCATTCTGGTCCAAGAATACATCATTAGAAGATTTTGGGCGAAAACACCATGTCACTATGACCATCAATTCAGGGGTAGCAGCTACACGATTATCAAGATGGCCACTGTAGCTGCCACACTGGATGTAAGATTGGCACCATTTTCACTTAGGACTAACTAGGTATCATACAAAGTCTTTGGGTAAAATCCCATCTTAATAATTGCCATCTATTTGGAAGAGTAGCAATAATATTTCATTGAGAGTCTGTGTCATTGTCATTTAGGACCACTGAGATACCATAAGAAGTCTACTGGAAGTCAGATGAGCACCATTTTTATTCAGGACCAACTAAGGAGTCTTTCAGTGAGAACTCAATGCTGATTTTTATTTCTGGAGAAGTAACAATAACAAAATGTTCAAGATGGCCATAGTGGCAGCCATAATGGAAGTTTGAGCTGCACCTGTTTTATTTAGGACTAACCAGACATCATAAGAAGTCTTTTAGTGAAACACCCATGCCAATATGAGCTTTCATTCTGGAGAAGTAGGGTTAACAGGATTTTCAAGTGGTGGCCATGCTAAATGTTTCAGCAGCACCGTCTTCATTTAGGACCAACTTGACATCATAAGAAATCTTCTAGTTAAACCAACATGATTATATGAATTTCTATTCAGGAGTAGCAATAACATGTTGATATGATTATTCTTCTGGAAAAGTAGCTCTATCAAAATTTTCAAGATGGCCATTCTGGTGTTGCTAATGGATGTCTGAACAGCACCATTTTTCATATAGGACCAACTAGACATCATAAGAAGTCTTTTAGGGAGATCCCAATTTCACTATAACTTTTTCTTTAGGAGAAACAGCAATGATGATCTGACCTCCAATAGGTCCAAAACAATGACCATCTTGTTGCTGTTGTTGTTGTTGGGTTTAATGCCATTTTTCAGCACAAGATAGGCTATACATGGCGGTCAGTATAAATGGTAGAGGAAGAACCCGGGGAAATCCCGGAAAGAACCACCAACCCACGAGAAGCTACTGGCAAACTTTCTCACATACCCACATAGGTCGAACTTGAGACTTGAACCCACACAGACAGAGGTGAGATGGCAATGATCCATGACAGTGAGCACCTTAGACCACTCAGGGCCCCAATGGCTGTCTTGAAAATCATGTTATGACAACTTCAAACTAGATGGCTGGTCACATCAGCATTGTGCCTTCATATGATATCTAGTTGGTCCTGAAAGGAAATGGCGTCAGTCTGACATCCTGCATGGCCACCATGACACACAATGGATGTGAGTGGCACCATTTTCATTTAGGATCAACTAGACATCACAAGTCTACTGGTGAAAACTACATGCCAATATGACTTTCTGTTCAGAAGTAGCAGTGACAACAAGATTTTCAAGATGGCAGCCATACTGGACATTAATTCAGCACCGTTTTCATTTAGGACCAATTACACATCATAAGAAGTCAATCTGCCATAACCCGATGTTGATATGACCATCCATTAAGGAGGAGCGGGAATAAGATTTTCAAGATGGCAACTGTGGTGGCCATATTGGATTCCCAATTTTCACTTAGGACCAACAAGACCAATGGATAATGTATATGTAAAGTTTCATGATAATGCTCCAGTAGTTTAAAAGGAGTAGTGATAACAAACTTGTATGAATGGATGGCTGGATGACAGACAATGATCATCCTATAAGCTCTTTTGGTCTATGACCACTAAAGCTAGAAAAGCTAGTGTTCTTTTAAAGGGACTGTTACTCTATTTGCTGAGAAGAATTGACTGGAATCCAAGACGTGATAATAGGATTTTCACTATGTTAATCACGGTGATCAAATTGTATGTAAGATCAAAACCATTTTCATTTCTGACTAACTAGATATCATAAGTATTTTGGTGAAAACCCTGTGGGAATATGACCATCTATTCTAGAGGAGGAACAATAACATTTTCAAAATGGCTGCAGTGGTAACCATGCTAGATGTCAGATCGGCATTATTTTTTACTTAGGACCAACCAGACATAAAAAAAAAAAAAAGACTTCCCATGAAAAAACCCATGTCAATATGGAAACCATACTGATGAAAACTACACGCTGAGAAAAATTGACAAGATTTTCAAGATGTCTGCCATAGTGGTCATATTGACTGTCAGATTGGCACCACTTTCATTCAGGTCCAAAGAAACAAGACATCACAAGAAGTCTTTTCATGAAAACCATATGCTGAGATGACCATTGATCCACAAGGAGTAGCAATAAGATATTACAAGACAGCTACCATGGTCTGTACCATTTTCCTTTAGGATCCACTAGACATCTTAAGAAGTCTTCTCATGAAAATCCCAATTCAATCTGCCTTTCCATTCAGGAGTAGTGATAACAAGGTTTTGAAGAAAAATCTATACCATTATCATACAGGACCAACTAGACATCATAAGAAGTCTGCTTGTGAAAACTTAATGTTGATGTGACCAAGCCGTTCACGACCAACTAGACCATGGAATGAATATGCATGTAAACTTTCATGGCAATCCTCCAAGTTGTTCTGAGGGGTAATGATAACAAACTTGTGCTAATGGAGAAACAACAGATGATGGACAATGGTCATCCCATAAGCTATTCTGGTCTATGTCATGTTGAGCCAAAAAGATCCACATACTCTTGACAATTAAAATGGACCAATCAGCACATTTTCTGATAGTTACATCCCTTTTAATATGTTCGAGGCCATTCAGGACTTTATGATGTTCAAATGCCTGCATGTGAAAAATTATGAATGTACAAAATATGCAATAATTCAGTGGTCCCATTTCACATTAAACTGAAACTTTTAACACAAAACATAATAAAAGCCCTGCTTTACTTTGGTGTCTAACACTATGTTCCCTTCCAACTGTAGGATAATTCACCCCAAATGACCTCTGACCTTTGAACTCCTCAATGTACACTGATCCTGAGCAAGCTTAGCTGTCAGTGTGTGTGTGTGTGATATATGGATTTTTAACGTAACTTTAACAAATTTTCAGTCATATCACCACGATGTCAGCAGTGTGGCAGTTCATAGTGATGTCTAGCCCTGGGACATTATGCCGCAGACATGTTGCATCATTTCCCCACCCAATCACATTATCCTGACGCAAGGCCAACCCCTCTTAACACTAACATCTTAATGCTGAGTGCCAAGCAAGGCAGCTGCTAGTACCTTTTTTACAAGTCTTTGGTATGACTCTGCCGAAGTTCGAACCCACGACCTCCCAAGGTGGATGCTCTAACTACTTAGGCCTGTCACAGTATCATTTCGTGTAATGTGTCACAGACAAAATAAAAGTGATACCACAGTTTGTAGAGCCCTAGAGAGTTGATTTTAAAGGACTTCCATATAACTGTTTCAAGAAGCATTTTTTTCTTAAAGAAAATTTAATTCTTTCTCACATAATTAATTAGACTGCCACTATAACGAAAGGGCCACTCCATATAGTAAGTACCACATGTGTGTCAGTGGAGCAATCCAATTTATCCCAATGTATTTCTTTATTCATTCATCATGTTTGGCAATACATAAATAAAAAAAAATCCGACTTTAAAATATTAATATATTTTATTCCATTGTAATTGTATTCCCTCAGATGTATTTAAACTGTTGGAAAAAGTAATTCAAGTGGGCAATATTCTCAAATTACCGATGCCAAAATGATATCCAAGTTCTTTTTTTTTTTTTTTGTTTACAAAGTTTTCACTTAGTCCTGACCATTTCCAGTGCCAGCTGAGGTATGTGATCTCGTATCCAGTGTTTATGTGGATTCTGGCTCCTGGATAAGTCTGGTTCCTGATCTTTTTACCTAGCTGTATATAGCTTGAATATCTACTTACTATATGCAGAAGACTGAAGTCTGACTAATGTATTACATGTGCTTGTGTTTTACCAAAATGAATGGTACACATATCCTGAACTACATTAATTGATCTGCAGTATGTACATGCATTACATTCAACACAGACGTGAAACCTTCAAAATTTAATTTATACATGCAATTGCTGGGAGACACAAATGTTGACAGACCTTAAACTAAAAAAATGCAAACTGCATGTAAATTACTTTGTCAACTGCCAAATGTCAATGAATTGTTATGTAAAATCAATAACAAAGGGACACAACATTTTTGAAGTCCATGCCTTCAAGTATGCATGAACAAAAAAGGTCAGCTTGACCTCTAGTTAATACAGACAAGACAGTTACCTACCTTATCTGTATCACATCGCTGTCTAAGCTCCTCATGAGCTGCGTTCAAGTCTGAAAGAAGAGAAAGAATCTATTTACATGCACGACATTGTGACTTTAATCCACTTTTGTGAATCTGAGTTTAAAGTGCATACGGAAATGACCCGATCATTACATTATAACATCACTGATAAGATATCATGTTTTATCTAGGTGTCTCACAGCGCTATGAACTCTGGGAGTGACTGGACATAAACTGAAAATGAGTTGACAAGGGATGGCAACTCTATAGCTTAACTATCCGGGACAAGTTGAAAACATTTTTGTGTAAGTAAAGTATCATGCAAGGGGTCAATGTTTACACCGAAAAAACCCAAACACAACAATCTGAATTATCAGATCATTGTCTAAGACCATTATTTCTGGGTTTGCGGGTCAAAATTAAGATATCATTGCAGCCTAGTTGCAATTTCTGTCTTTTATTATTAAACAGCTTACAACAGTAATATTCACAATAACAATCATACCAAAGAAAATTATAAAGTCAACTAAAAGTGTATAAGACCTTGGGAAATCTCAAGCAAATAGCATTTTATGGCCTGCTGTAAACTGAGAGTGAAGGCTTTCAGTCATGGAAAATAAATGTGACCTCAAAATTGTCTGAATGAAGAAAAAAAAAGAAGATGAAAATACATTTTCTTCTTTGTATTTGATAAGGAGTGCATGTGTACAAATTGTATGTATTTTTAAATACTCATTTAGCTATTATTTTATGGACGATTAATGACAGGGTACTTTTTCTTATAATTTTGTTTTATGTAATAAACTTTAACTGAAAATATTTTCAACTGTGGGTAGCACAAGAAAATGCACACCAGCTATAATTTTTGTTAATTATTCTGGATTGCTTGATCATTGGCTATGTAAAAAGATTAGTTTTTAAAAAGTTAATTACCCAAACGTTTCACAAGTAGGTATCCTTAGTTCCATACATCCTGTACAGCATAGTTGGTCATTTTTGTCTTTCAAAAAAAAAAATTTGTGGCTTAAGATCTTGTGACAATTTTGTAATTTCAATCTGAATATGCTGAATGGTTCTTGTGTAATTTCAATCTGAATATGCTGAATGGTTCTTGTGTAATTTCAATCTGAATATGCTGAATGGTTCTTGTGTAATTTCAATCTGAATATGCTGAATGGTTCTTGAGCTGTGCTAATTACAAGCAAAGTCCCATATAGAGATGTGAAGTTGACTGAAAGAGAGTCATAACTTTGTCCAAAACGGTATGGATAAGACAAACAGTCATGAATCTGTCCAAAATGGTTATGGACAAAGAGCCATAACCCTGTCCAAAAGATAAAACCCCGAATATATACAGCTAAATCTGTGTGACAATGTTCATACCAATTTCCATCAGAATCATGCTGAAGGATTCTTCAGCTATCCTGACTATAAATGAGATTCCAAGTTTTGATGTGAAGACAAGAATATACTTGCTACTGGCCTTATAATAACTGTTTAAAACGAAGTAGACAAAACAAAAGCCAAAAAAAAGGAACATCCAAGTCTGAAACAAGGTTCATACCAAATTGCACCTGAATGTGTTGAATTGATTCAAAACAACAAGTCTCTCAACAACAGACCTAAAAAACATGTTGAAAAGGCAAAACAGGCAATTTGCCTGCGGCATGGTAATCAATCATGTGTAATAACTACAGACCTTTGGTGGTTACAGGATTGATCAGATGCACAGACAGAAAAGGTGATTACTGTAGAGCTTCCACATCTTTATATAGGACTCTATTAAGGCAGCACACAAAAACAGATTTAAATGAAGAAAAAAAATACCAATAAAGTTACCAAAATATCTATGGGTAGATGGAAGGACTATGGGATCCATCAATGAGGCCCAAAACTGCATCACAAATTTGGTTGAAATCAAATAATATTTGATAAAATTAAGCTGCAGAGATGAAAGGAAAGCCAATCTGGGGTGATGACTCTTTTAAATGGTGGCATAAGGGTGGAAACAGAATTCTTTCAATGTTGCATCCATAAAAAGCTGCATACCAAATATGATTAGAATCCAATGATTCCCATAAAGTTATCCTGCAGAATCCAAAATAGCCAGGGACTAACAGTGAGAAAGATGAATAGGGCTCAGAAAACTCTTGTCTAGTGGGACCCTAACTAGATTTTTTAATTTGGTGACAAATAGATAATATGATTCCCAGGACACCAATGGCTTTATTAAGTGGGCCCAAATTAAATCTCCTCAGCTTGGTACACTAGCATATTTACAGATGAAATATCAGCTTAATTTTGTTTTTCTTTTGTTTTTTTCTGGTTTAAAAAAAATTACTATGATAATGATTTATTGGTAATGGCATTGTAAACTCTGTATAAATTCCATCTGCAACCGATGAAAATATTAATGAAAAACAAATGCTTGTGCTACAGTATCAAACATACTGAATACCACAAATATCATGAATAATACACCACAAAGGCATGTTGCTTGTAACCAGCATGGCTCTCCGAGTGAAATTGCACAAACAAGTCAAAAAATTAACTACGGTACCTTAAAAATTATACTCTGCCAAGATCTGCAAAAAAGTTAAATCCCATTAAAAATTTTGTTTTAAAAAAAATCACCAAATTTTACAGCAGTGTAAAATGTCTGTTGTACAATATATCAATACAAACTGTGCCATATTAAATATGATCTTTCTCCAAGTCTAAATTTACATAGCAAGATCAATAATGAATGGCCTTGTAACTATGCAGTATTGAACATAGCAGCTGCACGATGTTTACTGTTCCAAAATATGGGGGATTAAACAAAATACAAAAAGTTCTTCAGGAAATCCACCCCACCCTTTGTATTATAAATATACTGACAAAAATATGTCACTGCAACTAAAACTTCATCTAAATCATACCATTTTCAATCATAAAATTTTCATGACTAAAGAAAATTATGTCCTACCCTCCCAATAAATTTTTGCAACCTCTAATCTTTGTGTATTCCCTCAGTCTAAAAAGATCATATTTCATGCAGAGAAATTTATTTTATAAAAATATATAAATATGTGAAAATATTTCATAATATTGGATCAGTTAGAACTTTAATTTAGATTTTACAGGTGAAAATTATATTATTTGTGAATGAAAAACTATAAGCATTAGCATCATGAAGTATTTTACCCAGGGTTTTGTAATCTGAACTTGGCTGAAATAACATTGTTGTCAAAAACTTTGGGTGGAAAGCTGATGGTGGACATTCAAATAATAAAACTGAGAATAAGTACTTCCACTACTTCAAAAAAAAATGCAGAAAAAATTCAGACACAAAGTTAATCGAATAAAGACACAGTATGCACCGAGTGCAATGACCATATTTCACTTGTGCAGGTGTAATTATCACCTATTTACACGCAACATCACAGTGTAAAACCAGCATTAAAAGTGAAGGCAGGTCTGTTCTCCACTTTGGCATGGGTATTATGGAGTTTTCTGAGGATTAAACTGTAACACTTACCTGTTATTATTGCACTGTTAAACCTTGACCTGGTGCTAGTCCTCAATTAAAGGTGTTTGCCTTATAGTATGAGCAATGCATCTGGCAACCTTACTCTAAATCTGACTTTGGTATACAGATCATTTGATACAAGCCAGACATGAAGGTGGTGAATTTGTGGAGCATTGTGCAAGAGGGACAAGCTGTGTGATGACAGCAGCTCCCTACTCAGTGATATTTCCCTGGGGTCATCCATCATATTTTACATGTCAACAAAATCTTTCAAATTCAACGATATTCAATGACTGAGAGAAAAAGCTATGACTTTCTTTATTGACCATGCAAACCATCGGTAGAGTGAGCAGACAATGAAATTTTCTTGTTTAGTCTGGCTATGAAAGAAAGTATTTGTGTGATTCTGTCAACTGATGGGCGTGAAAATTCATCATATGTTAACTAAATTCTGACAACAGATCAGAGCCAACATCTGCTGGTTGGGAATTAGGCATTGACCAGTTCTGGACACAGATCTGGAGAAATGAAGCAGTACACCGCATTACCATACTGCCTCATCAAAGTCTGCACTTCCTCCTCTGTCACCTAACCAGTATGACTCGCGGTACTAATACAGTTCCCATAGTAAACCTATGCAAATACCATGATATTAAAACTTGAATAACTTTACATTGCTGAGTGTTCATGATCAAACCAATATTTATCAGTACTGATTCATACTGGATGACAGCTTCTGTGTAGAGAAAAGGATATGAGCCATGGCATTTTCTGGACTTACATGTATTTGTGCTTTCAATTCCACACCAAAGAGTCAAGTGCTAATTTCAGTAATGAGTGTTCCGAACTCAAGACTGTTAAAGGACTGAAATTCCATCAATAAAACAATCCATACTGTTTTCAGATTTTTATTATTAAAATCTAACTTTCATTATCAACCAATCCTGGCCAGCAAAACCCATATATTTTATCTTCACTCATTTCCAGACTGGAACCCATTTTTCCATACCATTAGTACCATGTGTCCTGTAGGGTGGGACGAGGATAGAGACCCCAGAAGAAGAGAAGGGTCTGACATAACTGGAAACTGATCTGTGTCAACCAAAATCGATGGTTCGTTATGCTGTCCTTGCTCTCAGGGCAGTGTAGATTGATTAATTGTATAACTAACCTTGAAAAAGGAAGCATTACATCATGAATTCAGATAATTTTCACACCCTAGAAAGAGAGACAGACCCCTCCTTTACAGGAATTGGTGACTTCCCTAACTGAGAAGTGTCAAAGACCCATCCTGGAAAATGCTAGCTCTTCCAGTGAAGAAGAGTTAGAAGTGGGTCCCACTTTCCTGACCAATTAGCCATATAGCTAATGAACTAATAAACCAGAACAAAAATTGGGAAAGTATCCTTACCCTAACACTGGTTGCTAAGAAGTGGGAATAAAAACAAAAGTACTGTTTGATTAGTAAAAGGTACTCAATATCTTTTAATTAAAGGAAAAGGGACACATAAATTGCAAACATTCGGCACCCAAGAGAAGCGTGAAAACTGCATGAAATCAAAGCAAAATATGTTGAGCTTCCAAAATGACAAGTATCAGTTTGGGACTCTATTTTCTACATATATTCTATACCTCCAATCACTAACTGGAGGAGAGAACAATCACCATGGACTGGGGACTAACACCAGGAAATGATACTGCAATTAAAATGTATTCTGTAAAAATAAAAAATTACCAATCAGAGAAAAATGCTGAAAAGGACTAGGCTCACTTTTGACTAAAATCTGCATACTATAATATTTTAATGTTATTTCCCTGCATGTATTTACTGTATCAGTATGTCTTTTAATGTTGTAAATGCAAAATGACAATGTCATATGTGTGTGTCTCTAATGATGCAATTCAATGTTCCATAACTTGGTGATATCCTATATTAAAAAAAACCTTCAGTACAATGAAGATTCTAATATTCAAAATGATTCTTTAAGCATCATGCAACAATTCTCAATTTTATCTAAACGATTTTTTTTTTTTCACTGTGAGAGTATTAAATTTATTACTAAAATGAATCTTAGTAGTTTATTAGATTATTTTATTTTACACAGCATCCATTGCTATTCAAAACCAAGAGGCTCAGGTGAGCCTGGTATCACTTATTATAGAGACTAACAGTTGACCATTTCACTATCCAGGTTTATGTACTATTTTGAGATCACAACCTGGGTAAATTGTCTCAAAAACTTTATAGCTTATTTAGTTTTACCCATTTTACTGTATGTAATTGATAAAAAAAAAAATGCCCTAAAGATAATGGCATAATTAATATGCAGCCCCTTGCTCATAACTGTCTTTGCCCTAAATCCTGATGATTTATAAATCTCTTTACTAAGTGTTCTTAAGATTGGATGAGAAATACATTTCAAGATCTAGTAAGGTATAACATGTAACAAACTCAGCCCATCAGATGCAAGGTATCTCATTAGTATAGCCTACATATGAAGTTTGATCAAAATGAAAAAAATATGGCTTCAAGGGGAGCAACACACTCAGCCAATCTGATGCAAGGACATCTCATTAGTATTTGTGGATCTCACTCTTTTAATATTGTGCAAGATCTTGATGATGTAAGGTATAATTCCAATTTTGTTGCAATCGGATCAGAATGATTACTTTGAAGTTGGTATTAAGTTCAGTCAATCTGATGCATGATCACTTCATTAATATGTATGGGTCCTTCTCAATACTGCAACTATCAAGATTTTCATGTTAAAAACATATATTCCAAGTCTGATCAAATCTGGATAAAAAAATACAACTCCTGAGTGTTAAAAAGGTCAGCCAATTAGATGCAAGACTACCTCATTAATATGCATGTATGTCACTCATTAATGAACCTATCTAAAATCTAGATGAAACCCTTACTCAACCACTCTCAAGTGTCATAGATCATCATCCAGTGTCTCACCAATTGTATGCTGATGACACCCAAATATACAAATCTAGCCATCCAGCTGAAGTTGAAGCTACCATCCAAGGCGTAGAGAGGTGCATTTCCGATGTGAAATCATGGATGACATGTAACAAGCTGTAGATGAATGATGATAAAACTGAAGCCATCCTGATTACAACACAAAGACTTTCTCATTCACATCCTTTACCTCAGACAATAAATATCAGCAACACCAACATTAAATTCACACAGTCAGTACGAAACCTCGGTGTCGCTCTTGACAGTACTCTCTCATTGCATCAACATGTCATGAACATATGCAGGCTGCATATCTT